>ML782826.1:240502-271258 GCA_009831015.1 Picea engelmannii
ATATGCATCCAAGGTAAGTTGCCCAACTTAAGCTCATGGAATTCCTTTATTTTTTTACCATAATACTTTTCAGATAGGTAAGCTTTACAAAAGTATTTCTCAAATTATTTCCATGTCAATTTTCTTTCCTTGAGCCTTTTTATTTCCTTGAGGTCTTCCCACCAAATGGAAGGCCCTCCATTTAGGTTGAATGCTGCAATCCTTGCCTTGGTATTGTTAGAATAATTATGTACTCGAAAGTACTTTTTCAAACCAAATAGCCATGCTTTGGCTTATTCTCCTTTATTTATCTCCCCAACAATTAAGGTCCACAGTTTATCCTTCTTAAATTCTTCAGTCATAAAACTATGAGAATTCTTTCTCTTTCTCTTCTTAGAAATGCTATATTCCATTCCACTACTAGACTGTCTTTCTGAAATAAACTTTCGGATAGAGGACTCTGTGGAAACACCTCCACTCGATTCACCTTTCTTGGTACCCTGTTGCTTCCTTCTAGAAGAACTCCTTCCTGCATCATTGTGAGACAATCCATGCTTTTGAGCATTCGAAGGGGTTTAAAACCTCTCCAACTGTTGTAATTATGCATTGCTAGGGCCTTGTTGCAGATGTTTTTGAATTTCGAATAGGCTCTACAGTAGAACTGCATTTAACTCTTCCTTTTTGGCATGGGCTCTCATAAGTCTCTCATTATCTGGCTTCAGAATTCTCATAGTGGCCATCAAATATAGAGGCGTTTCTCTGTCCCTCCGACAATCAAATTCCTCATCTCTGAGGTGTGAGGTGTCATCCATACTACGTTGCACCATTCACCTTTATGATTTTCAATTCATCATACGTGTTGAAACAACAGTTACCATTAACATTTTATGTCATTGTTTTAAAAACATGCATTCCAGACAACATAAATTCCTTTTTAAACAGTACTAAGTATCCTTGGTGCCCCATTCAATCCTAGAGATTGAACTCTACTCTGATACCACTCTATAACACACCCAACCCGCTAAGTGTCATTTTAAGGGATGGGGCATTAAGAAAATTTCACTTTCCTCGACTATCTCAAAACCTTTTCTCTATCATGTTATCATCTTTTGCTCATTGAGAAATTTCCAATGACTATAACCATGCTCAATTCCGAGCTCAGGATCAAAATTTATAGCCTCTTAGATTTTAGGGCCTTCGTTGGTCAATTAACAACTCTTTACCTCATGGTGTCCACATGGTCTCTTATTACTCATGCCATCCTATGTGGGAATGAAACGTTAGATTCACGGGCCCAATCCTTTGGCCCACCTTTCATCATCGTCGAGACTTCTTATCCCATAATTCACTCTCACTATTGAAACTCCAACGACGATACACCAAGGAGTACCTTCCCCAAATCCTACAACTCTTAGCTCTTGATCTCTGCAGTTTAGAGCACGACGACGACGTCATTTGAGGTGGAGGTTAACACCCAGCTCCCAAGGTTTACACGGTGTCTGGATGTAACCCAAAATATCTACAGTGGAGGTTTCACCTCCTTCCTCCACTGATCAACGGTTGTTGTTAGCCTCGACTCCCATCATCGTCGACAATTGCTCTGTCGTCGTAGACACTTCTTGGTCGAACTTTACCTTACCAACCTCCCCCATTTCTGACGATGAAGCATCTGGATCCAATGGTCCATATCTCCTCGTGAAATCTCCAACGAGATCAATGGTTTCCACTGTCTTTCCTCTATGAACTCTCATAAACAAACCAAAAATTGAAACCTATCATCCTAGGGACACTCTCGTTGCCTTGTTGGAATTCCATTTCATTCATGATGTCATCGTCTTCAATGGATCTCACCCAACGGTAGATCGATGGATCTCATTGAGTCGTCGATGCTGGTGTTGTCGACATTCAGACCTTCTCCCTGTTCACCCACCTTCTACCTTTAATGAAGATACATTAGAGATCTATGACCCAGGTTTCTCGAGGATGAACCTCGACAAATCCAATGGCCATAGTTGAAATGAAGATCCAAAGGACCTGTTTTTCCAATGGGACCCACCCTCATCCCATTGACCAATCCCTAAGTGACACCTACCACCACATTGGACACATGGACTACTGATTTGGAAAACCATGTCATCAGGTCATCTCCATATCCTCTCATGGATTAGGTGGGACCTATGACATATCGACAACTATAATCGCATCTCACCCACTCATCGATCCACGATCTGGATGAGCGCTCGGAGTCCTCTCGTTCAAAGTGTATTTTTTCCAGACTATCTAACTACTCCGATGAACCCTCTTCGATGGACGACGTCGATGCACTTATAATCTCCCTGAGAAATGATTGAGATTTGAACGACCCGCTTCCATATATACAATCCACACTCAAGCTTAGAGTTCCTCCTTCGAATCCTGAGTTACCATGACATGTAGAAAAAATTACACTAGACATATGGTACCATCCATGTCAGTCTCTTGAGTCCTTTGGAAGAAATCAATGGTATAGATATCCTTTCAGAGTTTCTCTAATCATGACAGACAAACCGACCACGATCAATGGCTCATATCTCTCTTCTATCATCTAATTAGATCGACAGTTGTCACCCTTTCGACGACTACCAATGTCATCATACTTTACACAGTTCTAGCACTCGGTCGTTCACGACGATGTGCCTTCGTTGACGAAGGGTTGAGATCTTTGGATTATCTAGATCGACGACTACAATCTCTCCTAGGTTAATACAAGATTTCATAGTAATAAAACCACCACTTCGGGGACTTATCCATTTATTGAGTTCTACAGGAATTCAACCTTATCTTCAAGGGTTCAAAACCACTCTAAGGTCGTTACAAGTTATTGAAACTTAAGGGAAAAACCTTGCATGTTTTAAAATATCTCCATACAAGGATACAAAGTGTTCAAGTATGAAATAGTCCATACTTATTCATTTTCACGATTATTAGATCAGTAATAAGCACCACAACATATCTCGACTTTCATGCATTCAAACCATGGATTGTAAATGACTGTGTTTCCCCTTAAATTCATGCCTTTACACATGCATACAAATGTATCATTCATAAGTAGTTTTAGTGTAGATAAACACTTATCTGGTAAGAATATTACCAAATCCACTAACTAAGAGAGAGTGTATTTCCTCCCAACCTTAAGCCTTGTTGTAGAGTAACTTCATACATTACGCCACCCACGCACCAAGCCATGATACCACCAAGGAAATTGACTCATCAGGGTTCCGATTTTGTGATGATCCAGGAAGGTTACTCTCCATGCTCCTCTGACACAGTAGAAGTTTCCACCTCCCACTAAGCTTCAGGTCTCCACAGGTTTATCAAGTGGTTTCTCAATTGGATTTCCTCTTCACAAGATATTCCCTTCTCTTCTCAACAGTCCCTCAACGATATCCCATTACAAGTGTCGGTTTATGTCAAGTAAGCACTACGCTACAACCCATTAATGCTCCAGATCAAGATCCTGGTCTTCTCTGTTCAGGGTGATCATCAATCAATCAGGCAAGCTTCATGTTCTCCTCTAGAAAGCTCTTCATTTTCATTCTCTTTCTCAATAGCATGCATGAACCTCTATGATATGTTCTCTCTTTTTCATCTATGTGTCTCCTACCTTCTTATGTTGTGTGTGTCTCCTACCTTCTTATTTTTTCCCTCAAGATTTATGTGACTTCCTGCAAACATAAACTAGAATCTGCAATTCCCATACTAAAGGATGGTTCCATGGTATCCCTCTGCCAGTTGTTCAGTCAACATTTTTCTCTGCATGGACCAACTTCCAACAATCATTAATTTCCCCAATATCCTCTGCAATTTATTTTAATGGTCACGTGGTTTCATATAAGTCTGGTATGACGGTAGGTGTAGCATTATGTTTTCAAGCATAAATTAGCTTGATGTGCAAGCTTCCTAATTTATTCACTGATACATCTGAGCTCCACCTCCCATAATCATTCAATCGAACCTTGCCTCATCAATTTCCTATGGTGTATCATGGGCAGTACTATCAAGGTTGTTCCCTCTCAGTTAGCGGTTTGGTGTTCCTATAAAATCAAAACATAATTACCTGCCTCATAACATTAATATATGGAGCTTGTGCATAATTACAGTCTTGGGAAAAATAGGGTTTTGCAATCCTTATAATCCATCATCGTCCAAATCGTCTTCTCTCCATTCCTCTCAAACATTAAACGAGCCAAGGAAGTTACAATATCCTAGAACAAAGATAAAAGGAAGAGGGAAGATAGCACTTTACTAGACATATAACAAAAATTACAGCAGTGGCTTGATGTTGAGGTACATAGACATCTAATGGACCACCAAAGGATGAATTTAAAACCTGGAAGGATACAAGGACAATCCTCTTAAATAAGGAAAATAAATGGAGACCAAAGATTCATTCTCTATAGTTGCAATCCAGAGACGAAAACACCAACTTCCTTCATCATTTTGCAAACAGATGTAAGGACATAAACACAATTTGGGCCATAGATAGATCTAATGGTTCTAAGGCCACCTCTTTTGATGAAATTGCATGAGGAGACCCAACACTTTAAAAACCTATTCAAGTCTAATTCCCATGCAACAGTCTATGTAAACCTCAACGTTGCAAGCCTTTTTCCAAGATTCGTTGATAAAAAAGGGAATAAAAAACCGATGGTTGAAGTATCCAAGGAGACGATTTGCAAAAGTTGGTCGAGTACTCTACATCCTTAGGTCAAGTCCTAGCAACCTTCAATGCGACTTTTATTGCCCTGATTCCCAAATCTAATAATCATTGATCTTTCGACCAGTTCATGACCATATTGCTCTACAATATAATTTATAAAATAATCACAAAAATGATTGCCAGGAGGTTGAAGGACCTTCTCTTGGTCATCATCTCCTTCGAACAATTTGTTTTTTTAAAGGGGTGTCAAATCCATGAAGCAATAGGCCTAGCCCAAGAAGGGATTCACTCTATCCACATAGGAAAACTAAAGGTAATTTCCTTCAAAGTGGAATTGTATAAGGATTTTGACAGAGTGAGTTGGATTTACATTAGACTACTCCTCATACACCTAGGGTTTGGATAGTTCTTTTGTAACCTAGGTTTTAAATTGTATTAGCTCATCATCCTTTGCATTATGGATCAATGGATGCATCAGGAAACATAATTGGAAAAATATGAATGAAAGAAGGGAGATCGTTGGCTTTTGAACATAATTTGCTCAAGGGAAAATATTTGGTGAAATCTGCTTATGAAAAAGAAATGTTAACTATTTTACATGCAATAAAGAAATTGTGAAAATATCTCATTGGAAGGAATTTTAAATTCAAGATATAACATGATATCCTCGATTAATTTTTTGAGCAAAAGGGTGTCTTCAAATAAGTAACAAAAATGGGTAACCAAAATGCGATATCTGCAAGAAAGGGAAGGAGAATGTGGTAGAAAATTCCCTCTACATAATAGAAGAAGCATCTAGTTTATATTCCATTACATCTTCCATTATTGTGTCGTTGGAAGAAGCTCGAAGAAGACAATAGTACTAGAAAAAAATATAATGTCTAAAAGAATGGAAGAACTCTATGGAACATTGGGATTCGAAAAGAAACATCCTTTGGTGCAAGGATAGAATATTTTTATACTCTCAATGAAAGTTGAAACAACAAATATTAAGGGAGTCTCATAACTCTCCCATGGTAGGGCATTCAAGATTACTTCAACCAATTGTAAGATATATGTTATAAGAGAATATTTGTTGTACCAAAGAAAACTATCAAGATTTCAGGGTTACTTCAACCCTTACACATACCTAATCGAATATGGTAAGAGATATCAATGGAATTAATTATAGTTTTACCAAAATTAGAAGGTAATAATTCCATTTTTGTGGTCATGGATAGTGTAGCGAAAGGTTGTGTAGTTTTTTACTTTTAATTGGATATAGACCAAAAAATATATAAATGTATATTTGAATAAGATATAAAATGAATGGTGTTTTAAAATGAATAATCATGCATAGCATTTATAGGCCTTGTGGTGACCACTTATGTAATGTTATATCCTTATGAATGCACCCTTTAATAATACATTAAAGGCTTAAGTCCTATAGTGTGTGTGTTATTAGCAATGTTATTTTATATACACTATATTGCCACCTTCTTTAAGATGCTACATCCTTGAAGCATTGTAATTTGTTCTAACCCTAAACCTCGCCCTTACCTTAATATATCCCACAAGTCATCTTCAAAATATTTTGTCCATGATGGATTTCCATATTTTTCATTGATCTTTTCATAATGCTCCAAAATGAAGAGAATGCATGCATGCATCAATAACTAAACATCACATTCTCAACTAATTTGCACATAAGGCCAATGTCATAATTAAGTTAGGTTTATTCTCATTATAGTTGTTGTCATATCGTGCCATCTCAAGGAATGAAATGGTTTTGTTTGGGTTGGCAAAAAGAAAGGGAATTGCCACAAAAAGGATTCCAAACTTATTTGCCACAAATTGGTGTGTGATATTCTGCAACACTTTCACTACTTATTATGGGTCATCTTGTTCACCTGAGTAGTAGAGCTCCAGAAGAATCTCCAAATAGTTTTTTATTAAAAAATTACCTTGAAAATGGTAAGGATAGATGAACAAATTGATCTCATGAGCACACTATATAGTGAGCAATGAAGTCATCATGCTCCTTCATACTAAAAATTAATCTCTTAGTTATATAGTCAATAAATGTGTCGATTATTAGCATATTCTTAGTCCATATCCCCATTGTAATTTATCATTTAGACATATTTTTAGCTAGTTCAATCCTTGTTAGGAGTCAAAGGTTGTCTGTATTGAGGAAGTGGGCCTCTCTATCCCTAGAAATAACTATGGTGAAAAGCAAGTTGAAGAACCTCGATGCAAGCTCTAGATTGTTGTGAATCTCAAATGAGAAGACGAGACATATTAAAACATGTAGCCTTCACTCAATTATAATTCCATGGTCGATTTTGGATTCCCATGAATAAGAGTCAAGAGAAAAAATTGCATCCATTCATATATTGGGAAATTTGAGAATTTCAATAAGGGGTCTCAAAGCACCACCTTCTAAGAACAAGTGCCTCATGAATGGCTTGGTATAAGGCATGATCATGAGCTAAAGAGGGAGGATAGTAAAGGTGCCAATTAATTTAGCATGGTATTCCTCATTCTTTCATGTGAATGTGCTTATAGTACAAATCACAAAGAGTTGGACCTCACGATCAGGTGACAACAATGCCACTCATAATTCAATACCAATGTGGTTCTCATCTAGTTGGGAACTCCTCCCTTCCTTTATTAGTGAATCTAGTGTTCTAACCATTTAATCGATCTCAACTTTAGATGAGAAAATATTGTTGTTTTTCCTTGCATTTGTTGTCACTCTAACATTCTTGAAATTGAGTTGCAATTTTGATAACCTTCTACTTGTTTCATTTCACCGTTCTTTGTATGATGTTTTCCAACATCGAGATGTTTTCTATTTTCTAGAACTATAGAATAATATCTCCTTTTGGTTTTTAACAAGTCAATTATTTCATAGTGGATCTGATGATTCTTTTTAAACTCTTTTTCCACCAATTTAAACTTAGGAAACTCTAGAAATGGGAATACAACAAGGTCAAAATCCTATCGTTGGTGGGAGCTTGAATCATATGGAGTAAACATGAGTTTTATTTATGTCATAGTGACAACACTTTGTGTGTATTCAAATTCTTCCATGAGAAGTTTCATAGTTTCTTCAAGGGCCTCATCCACTATTTCTTATATTGGAGGTTTGATATCAATTTCTTCATTTTTATGAGTAATTTCTAGTTCTTCTTCAAGTTCCTTCAAATCAATGTGTTTTTCATCAATTTCACATTACTTTTTAACTTTTTTATAGTCTCTATCTTGAAATCATGAGTTTCTTATATTTCCTAAGAAATATATCCCTAATACTTCTCTATTTGAGATTGATGAAGGTTGTGGTGTGATTTTCTCCAGTCTTTCCATTATTATATTTCATGTATTTGCATGATTACTAGTTACTTCCTCTCTTTCAATCTTCTCTTGCCTTTAGAATGTGATTATATTATGTAATGTATATTGTACTCTTTGTAACATATCTTTATGATCTATACCTTGTTTGGTCAACATTTCCATTAATTCTTCATGTTGCTTGTTCATGCCAACCTCAATTCTATACAAATGATATTTCAAAGATTGTATGTCTTCCTTATGAATTTATAGTTCTTTGTTTATTTGTCACTTGGACCAAGTGTTTTCCTTTTTTATTCTATTACTTCTTAAATGTTTTGGGTCTGTTAAAATTTTTTTTGGGGTTTGGTAAAATAAATTACTAGGTCTGTTAAATTTTTTTACTGGGTTCGATAAAAACCGATTTACCAGGTCTACTAAAAAAAATTCTGACTTTGGTAAAACAATTTACCTAGTCTTGGTATTTTTTTACCAGGTCTAACTCTCACACCAATGTAGAAACACTTTTATAGTTTTTGACTTATAATTGGATAGACCCAAAAATATATAAATGTATATTTGAATATGATATGAAAATGTATGATTTTTTACAATGAAAAATGACCTTGCATTTATAGGTCTTGTGGTGACCATTCATATAAAGTTTTGTCTTTATGAATGCACCATTTAATAATACATTAATGTCCTAAGTTACACACACAGTGTTATTTTATATACATAACAAAAATACTCACAAAATATGCATATTTTTGTGGAATTCAAAATACATATACTAGAATCCAAGTAGTAAAAGTTTTCATGAAAGAAATTCATAGGTTTCATGGATTTTCTAAAGTGATCGTAAGTGATAGAGATCCAAAATTCACAAGAATTTTTTTTGAAGGAGTAATGGAAGATAACATGAACAACAATCACCATGATTTCAACATATCATCCATAAAAAGATTGTTCAATAGAAATATTAAACAAATGTTTAGAGGCTTATCTTCGTAGATATTCCTTGGACAAACAATCCCAATGGGTCAAGTGGCTTTATCGGGTCTACTAAAAAAATCCTGAATTTCGTAAAACAAATTACCGACTCTTGGTATTTTTTACGAGGTCTAGATCTCACACCAATGTAGCAGAAACTTTTATAGTTTCTGACTTATAATTTGATAGACCCAAAAATATATAAATGTATATTTGAATATGATATAAAAATGTATGATGTTTTACAATGAAAAATGACCTTGCATTTATAGGCCTTGTGGTGATCATTCATATAATTTTTTGTCTTTATGAATGCACCCTTTAATAATACATTAACGTCCTAAGTTACACACACACACACACACAATGTTATTTTATATACATAACAAATATACTCACAAAATATGCACATTTTTGTGGAATTCAAAATACATATACTAGAATCCAAGTAGTAAAAGTTTTCATGAAAGAAATTCATCGGTTTCATGGATTTTCTAAAGTGATCGTAAGTGATAGAGATCCAAAATTCACAAGCAATTTTTTGAAGGAGTAATGGAAGATAACATGAACAACAATCACCATGATTTCAACATATCATCCATAAAAAGATTGTTATACTGAAATATTAAACAAATGTTTAGAGGCTTATCTTTGTAGCTATTCCTTCGACAAATAATTCCAATGGGTCAAGTGGCTTCATTTAGCATAATGATGGTATAATATGACCTATCACCACTTAAATGTCTCCATTTCAATCTCCTTATGGATATACATCTCTTAGCATCATGTCATTTTTGTGGGACAATTCCAAAGTATAGGTAATAGACTTAAATATTGAGAAGACTAAAGAAACTTTGCAAATAATTAAAGAAAATCTTCAAATGCTACCCTAGAACATGATGAAACAAAAAGTAGATAGGCAATGAAGTGAAAGACAATTTGAGGCCAAAGATTGGGTATATCTTAAACTTCTAACAATATAAGCAACTTCTTCTCAAATAAAAGAAGAATTAAAAACTATCTCCAAAATTTTATGGACCTTACAAGATCCTTCACAAAGATTGGAGAAGCAGCTTATGAGTTAGATTTTCCTTCTTCACATATTCATAAGTTTTTTCATGTTTCTTGCCTAAAAAATATTATTGGACATGTTATGCTAGTATTGACTAGACTTCTAGATTTAGACGAAGAATAAAAATCAATTCTTGAACAAAAAAAAGTTACAGATCAACATTCTCTATCTATTTGGAATATAACCATTATGGAGTACCTAATCAAGTGGAAGAATATGCCTCTAGAAGAAGCACGTGAGAAGATGACCAATTACTGAAGAAACACCCTCAATTATAGTTTTGAGGGGAAAAAAAAAATTAAAAGAAGGAAGCTATGTTAGGGTCCTAACCCTCATTCATTATTATCATATTAGTTATAGTTAGTTCAACCTAGAATGTAGGATACATCATGCCCTATTTATCTCCTATTTAAATATTAAGGAGATTTGTTTGAAGAAGCATCTCATATTATGAATTGGATATATTTAAAAAGAAGGTTATCCCCCTCAAAGAGGCTTTTTATTCATTGACTCTCTTTCATTCTTGAGGCATAGATTACTTATTTTTTCTATTTTATACTATATAGGGTTTTGGGTCCATAATAAAGAGACATGTTTTATTCACTCTAAAGATCAAAATCCATCCTAAAGCTTCTTGACAATAAAACTAACATACACTAATTTGCCAATTCAAAGAATTTTTGCATTCTCACATAGTACCCACAAGCCCTAACCTGCCAAATAACCAATTAGAGCCTCTTCCTCGCCTTAAGATCTCACTCCAACCTATCATTTTGAAACTAACTCTCATGGAGTATTAAGGGAAAAATCATTTTCATGAGGTATGAGGTACTTAAGAACCCTAGTATATTTATTTAATACTATCTCCACTCATGCCAAAAAAATAGAACCCTAGTTATGAAAAAATATTGTGAACATATAAAGTGTTGCTTGGCAATTTTGTGTTTATAAGTCAAGATAAAAAAAAATTATAAAAGAAAGTTTGTCACCAAGGAGTAATTACACTCAATGTGTCTTTTAGGGAGTATAATTCTTCTATGTTGACATTCACTATAAATCACTGGGCAACTTCAAGTGTTGGCCATTTCCTAATTGCAGCAGGTCATGTGCTTGCCAACACATCCTATCATTCAGTTGAGGGAATATGTTGATATTTAGAGAATCTTTGGTAACATATCATGTTTGTAAACCATGATTACGTAGTATATCGTGAGATGGAGCGAAACTGCATTTTGGATTTTTAAAATTTACTCAACGTTTCGATCCATGCTATTGAGGTTGTGATCATCCTCATAGGTTAACAATTCAAAGTTTTCCTTCATGGAGTCTAATTGCTAATAATATGTTGGTTATTAAAAACCCTCATATACTATGAGAAATTATTAATTCATCCATCTATATATTTATGAAGGAGGTGTAAAACAGGTTTTTATTCATCCATCTATATATTTATGTGATTAATTTTGAAGGAGTTATAAAACAGGTTTTTAGGTTCCACTTGTTTTAGTGCCTTCATTTATGTTGAGATTTTTTGGGTTCATTTCGATTTCCATTTTTTATTTTTTTATTATGTATTTTTCTCTTTCTCTTAGTATGGTATTTCAGCTATGATTTTGGTTTTCTCTAAGTAGATTTGGTGGCTAGTTTTCATGCCTCAAATCTACACTATGTTTGTTTAACCTTACCTCCATGGATCTTTCCTATTTAAACTTTACCACATGAAAAAGGATGGAATATACCCCATGGATCTCTCATATTTAAACTTTACCACACAAGCAAGGGATGGAATATACTCCTTTATACAAATTTGTTTTAGCTAGATTCTTTATAGAGTCTACCATCTCCTAGATGGTGTGGGAGGGGAGAAGGTGACCTTGATGTTTCAATTTTATTTGTTTTTTTTAGTTTTTTTTTAGGTAATATGATTTAGGTTTTTTAAAGATCCATACTAATATGTTTATATAGCTCTTCTTCTCTTCCTTCATTGTTCTTCCTATTTTTAAGTAGTTAGGTCAAATGGAGAAGGGGCTACAGAGTGGATGAGCATCATTGATTCATCCTTTCCAATATATTCGTAAATATATTGGACCTTGATTGTGGCAAACTCAAAAATGTGAATGTGTGATGTGAATGGACCTTGTGAAAAAGGTCGATGAATGTATATAATATTATAAATATATATATTGCAGGACTGCTGAGAGGGGGTGTGCTGAAAAAGAGACCACGATGGCTGAAGAAAGGTGGTGGAAGGCACTTGGAATGGTGGCATTAACTTCCACCAAAACCAATATCGTATTTGGACTTCACTGGCTTGGAGAACCAAGAGCGGCTCGCTGGCCCCGAATTAAATGACTCGCCAGATTGGTAGGTAAATGGCTCCTCATGAGTAATGAGGGATGGGGGTGAACCGCCCATCCGTAGAGTCCTCAGACCTAACCACCGTGAGGAATATCGTGCCACACGCAACCTCACCGAAAGGAGAAAAGGCAGGAAGAGTGTGTGATCAAGAGGCAGACGCGAGGGAAGGAGCAAAAGGAGAACTCTGGAAAAATACAAAGGGAGTGATAGCAGAGAAGAAGGAGAGTAACCTTCGTTCTCGGTCACTGGTGAACAGAGACTCAGTCTGGCAGCATCGTGGTCTCATCTCAGGGGTGGCTAGTGGTAAATCCATTGGGAGTCGTTGAGCCTACGGTTGGGTGGAAATGAACACCCCTCTCAATAGTTTCCATCACATCTGGTGTTATTTCTGATAAGTGTTTTACATCTTGCATCTTGAAATGTATATTCTGACATTTATGATCATAGTCTGTGCAATTATAAATGGTTTCAATATAAGACTGTCTGTGTGGTGTTTTGACTAGAAATGGTGGTTGCATGCTTATAATGGAAATACTACGTATGGATTATGTTTTATAAATCGCTATATATATGTATACCGATCTAATTCAGACTTCAAGTCTGTTCTCGGGAAATCTATACCCTTATCCGTCTCAGGTAATACCTTGGATATATCTCCCCATAGAGACACCCTTCTTGGAAAGCTTACCAAGAACCTGAAAAAGGATTTGAAGGCACAAGTCTTAGTAATCCTGCACAAGGAAGAATGGTCCTCTTAAAATCCCGACATTTCAGCATTTCGGCACCCGGGGTACCTAAAGAGCAAGTCCTCTCACACTCACAATTCCCGAAACCCCGATCCGCGAAATCCCGAAATGACAGCGTAGGGATAAGTGTCTATTGACGGATGAGATCCTGTAGGAAGATCTGCGGTTAGTCACGATCGTTAGATTGGAGGAAGAAACGAGGGCGTTAAATGCCTTAACCCTCTTCTTTTATCTTCGTGAGTAGAGAAGAAATCGGGACCGTAGATCCCCAAGGTCCGTGGGAGTATCTAGACCATCCTTTTATAAGGGCACATGGTGGTCGGTAAGCGTTTCGGCACTCGGGGAATCAAAGGGAAAGAACCCTGTACTTCGCGAGTTGTGAAATCCTGATAACTGAAACCCCAATGCGCTCTGTGGCAGAAAGGAAGAGATCTATACCGTTGGTTTTCCATGTCCAAGGAGCAGTAGGAGAGTGCACAACGCAGGACAGATCTGAACCGTCAGATCTTAGTTAGAAAACCCAACAATCGTTGGATCTCTCAGGAGATGCATGAGGGTTAAGCCTTCATGAACAGAGGTGAAAGTCCCGAAAGAGGAGTTGGTATCAGGATTTCGGAGGTCTCAAGGACAAGAGATCGGGACACTCCATGGTGGAAGTCCCAAAATAGATCTGGACCGTCCGATTAAGGGAGGACACGTGTTGTGAGATCACCCATTTCGGGGATTTTCGACTTCAGGATTTCGAAGGTCTCGAGGACAAGAGATTGGGACACTCCATGGTGGAAGTCCCAAAATTGATCTGGACCGTCCGATTAAGGGAGGACACGTGTCACGAGATCACCCATTTCATGGATTTCGGACTTCGATATTTCGTAGGTCTCGAGGACAAGAGATCGGGACACTCCATGGTGGAAGTCCCGAAATAGATCTGGACCGTCTGATTAAGGGAGGACACGTGTCGCGAGATCACCCATTTCGGGGATTCAGACATCGGGAAACAAAAGAGGAAGGTGAGCATTTTGACTTCGCACCTGGCGAACTGCCCAAACAATTTGGACCGTCCATCCGTGGAGGACACATGGCAGAGATCGAGAGTCCATCGGTATTTTGGATACCAGGGATTCGAATTGACAAAGGATTTGTGTCACTAGGGGTTGCAAGTCGCGAAATTTCGAAATGACGAGGACCGTCCATCTGAGGGAGGACATGTGGCAGCAATCCAGGATTTCGGGGAAAATACCGAAAGTTAGAGTCCATCGAGATTTCAGAAATCGGGAATTCGGGAGTCCCGTTGACAAGAGGTCGGGCTCTCGTATTGATAAATCCCAAAAGAAATAGGACGGAGGTCTTATAAGGAGTGGTCACCTGGATCAGGGCATAGCCAGGAGGGCTAATGTGACAAAGGCCATTTCGGGAAATCGAAAATCGAGAATTCGGGAGTCTCGTTGACAAGAGGTCGGGCTCTCGTATTGATAAGTCTCGAAGGGAATAAGACTGTGGTCTTATGAGAAGTGGTCATACGATCCAAGGCATAACCCAGGGTGCTAATTGTTGATCGAAGCCTTTTCGGCATTTCGTCATTTCGGGGTTTGCAAAGTCGAAAGACTCGACTCGCTTATATCACTAAGTCGTGAAATGCGAAAAGGCACCTAGTTGTTTGGCCGGTGGTCATAACCGACGATCACATGGAGGTGGAAAAGGGAAGATCTAGCCTGTGGTAATCCCCCTGTAGCACTTTGGGGATTCTGTCCCTCGAGAAAAGGTGAAAATTTTATTATGCCGTAGTGGGTGTGTTACAAATTGGCATCAGAGCATGGTTACAGCACTTGGCCTGCTTGGGCTCATGAACGAGTTGCACAGAAGCTCCGTTCGAAATACTCCTAAAAGGAGTGACCCCCTGTCTTAACCTTCCTAATCAAAAGACGAATTTAAGAATAAAAAAACCCTATTGTGTGTGTGTACTGTGAAAATATGAATTATGTACTGGTTACAAATAAATATAAATATTGACTAACAACCAACATTTTTCCTTTTTCACACAAGAGGAAGATCAGTCGCGGGAAATTATCAACGCATAGTATGGTGACTCACCATGAAGTGGGGGAAGGATCCCACAATAGAGACGAAGAGTCTGATGAAAAGGGCGCAGTAGGGACCCCTCCATATCTAACCGAGACTGTGAGGAGTCTCATGGTCGAATTACAAAGCTGCAAGGCTGACATTGAAAGGATGATGAAAGAACAAGAAAAGCAAACAGAAATTAACGCAGTTTTACTACAGAGTTTATCCGATCTACAAAGACAAATGCAGCATGAACCTGAAACTCAAAAACATGTTCATATCAGTGGCAACACTGAGAGGAGCACCTCGAAAAAGGTCCACCCCAGAGGTAAAGGACAAGCGTCAGATGATTCCTCTGAGAAGGAAGCTAGCGATTCAGAGGGCTCTTCTAGCAGCAGAACCAGTTCCTATTCCCGAAGGAAACAAAAGAAGAAAAAGTCTTCCAAAGGTCGTAAATTCGAAGAATTTAGAAAAGCCAAACCACCCTCCTTCGACGGTGAAATAAAGAAGGGAGAGGAAGCAGAGGCCTGGCTGCTTGGACTAAAGAAGTATTTCAGAGTCCATGACTTCTCAGAAAATATGAAGGCCCGAGTGGCCACCTTCAACTTGAACAGAAAGGATTCCATTTGGTTGGAAG
This sequence comes from Picea engelmannii, assembly GCA_009831015.1. Taxonomy (NCBI): domain Eukaryota; kingdom Viridiplantae; phylum Streptophyta; class Pinopsida; order Pinales; family Pinaceae; genus Picea; species Picea engelmannii. The sequence goes on from ML782826.1 coordinate 256,360, forward strand.
ACCTTAAGAATGTGAAAGAGGTTCGCGAAGAGGACTTGTCTTGGGAACGGTTTGAGAAATACTTCCAGAAGAAGTATTTGTCGGAAAAATATTTCGACGAAAAGACTAAAGAGTTTTATGAACTCAAACTGGGACAACTCACTATAGAAGAATATGTCAACAAATTCCTCGATTTGTTGAGGTATGTACCCTATATCAAGGCAGAAAAGGAAAAGGTACAACTCTTTATCAGTGGACTACCTAAGGACTATCGGAATAGAATTGAATTTGATGAGCCAAAGACTCTAGAAGGCACTATTCGAAATGCAACCTATTGTCATGAACAGTTTGGGCATCGAGCGGAACCTCGCGAAGGATGGAAACATAAGAATAGTTCAAGATTTCAGAAAAAGGGGATTAAATCGCTAGGATTTAAGAACTATAAGAAGAACCCAAGAATGAGCTTCCCAGCCCGGAGTATGCACCAGCAAAATTTTCCCTCCTTGAGCGGAACTAAAACTTCTGGACCCATATCAGTGAAGACTGATAACCCAAAGAGAGAACCTTTGAAATGCTGGGGTTTCGGGGAAGAACATCTATTGAGAGATTGTCCACACCAACAACAGAATAGTCGAAGGATTTATAACATCCAGGAAGCTACTACCATCAATGATGTGGCCAGGAGTGTGCCACAAATCTATGCAGCCTTGGATAATAACCAAACTGACCACCAAGCTTCAGTAGTGGAAATAGAAGGTATGATTTCCAACCATCTAGTGTCAGTTTTGATTGACCCTGGTTCAAATTTGAGTTATATAGCCCCTAAAGTTGTTGATAAGTGTCAACTATAGCCACAAAAACATACCAAGCCATGGTTGGTATAGTTAGCCACTGGCACCAAAAGAAGGGTAGCAAAGGTTATACCAGCCTGCCAATTGATGTTGGGTAGAGTCCCCACCCAAGCAACCCTTAACTTATTACCACTAGGATCGTATGATCTATTGATTGGTATGGACTGGATCGCCACCCATAAAGCCAGATTGGACTATTACCATAAAACCTTAGAATGTGTAAGTAAAGAAGGGAAAAAGATAACCCTTCAAGGGATCCGAAAACCTATCTCAGTAAGACAAATATCATCTCTGCAAATGAGAAAGTATTACCAAAAGGGATGTTCCCTATATGAAATACAGGTGTTGGAAACAATCGAAGGTGACAAACCAAGCCCTGACGATCACCCTATCCTGAGAGAATACAGAGATGTATTTCCGAAAGAGGCACTGGGTCTACCTCCAAGAAGGGACATAGACTTCTCGATAGAACTTGCATCGGGAGTGGTGCCGATGTCTAGGACACCCTACCGGATGAGCATGCCTGAGTTAGTTGAACTCAAGTTGCAATTAAAAGAAATGATGGATAAAGGCTATATTCGACCCAACGTGTCTCCATGGGGAGCACCAGTCCTGTTCGTAAAAAATAAGGACTGTACCCTTAGACTGTGTATAGATTATAGGAAACTCAATAAGGTAACTATAAAGAACAAGTACCCCTTGCCCAGGATCGATGACCTGTTCAATCAATTGGGGGGTGAGTCTATTTTCTCAAAGATTGATTTGAGGTCGGGATACCATCAAGTATGAATCAAGGGTGAAGACATCCATAAAACTGCCTTCCGGACGAGGTATGGTCCCTATGAGTTCGTGGTAGTGCCATTTGGGTTGACCAATGCCCCTRCCACKTTTATGTGCTTGATGAACAATGTACTCAACAAATTCCTAGACAAATTTGTGTTGGTTTTTATTGACGATATATTAATTTACTCCAAGAATAGAAAAGAGCATGAAGAGCATCTTGGACTTGTGCTGCAAGTTCTAAGATAACATCATCTCTATGCAAAATTCAACAAATGTAAATTCTTCCAGAAGCAAATACATTACTTAGGCCATGTTCTATCCGAAGAAGGAGTAGCAGTAGACCCTGACAAAATCAGGTCTATCATGGAATGGCCTACCCCAAAGGATGTTTCGGATATYAGGTCCTTTATGGGATTAGTAGGATACTATAGGAGATTTATAAAAGGATTCTCCAAGATTGGYTGTCCAATCACTGCCCTCCAGAAGAAGGGGACAAAATTCCTGTGGACACAGAAATGTGAAGAAAGATTTCAAACCCTGAAACATCTACTGACCCATGCACCCGTGTTGAAGATCGTCGATCCAGAAGCTGACTTCCTCRTGTGCACARATGCATGTAAGGAAGGGCTTGGACGAGTCCTTATGCAAGGAGGAAGTGTGATTTGCTATGAATCCCGAAAATTGAACGAGCATGAAGTCAACTATGTGACCCATGATCTAGMGCTGGCTGCCATAGTGAATGCCTTGAAAATTCCTGGGCACATAAATATAAAAGGAGATAAAAATAGTTTTATTTGAAATATATCAAAAAATAATATTGTTTGTGTTGGAACACATATATATTTCTAAACTTTAGACTTTAAATAGATTTCATTCCCATTTAAAGTAAAAACAACGCGCGCTTGATTCTCACCATCGATGAAGTCTTCAATCTAATCAAACGATCCTAATCTTTTAGAAGTTATGGAGTTGCATACTCGATCCTAGTCACCATATACACATATACCTTCCTAAACTTTAACACGTCACTGCGGGAAGCGTCCCTTCGGGAAAACGACAAAAGATCTAACTTGCAAATTTACAAAACGCGAAGTCCTGAAATATTAAACCTTGGTTAAATAAACTAATCTCAATTAAAGGTAATTAATAGCTTCGTACACTCGGAGTTTGGATATCCACCATCCATCGCATCCTAAACTCTCGAAATGTCTTAAGCATTAAACAGAGTTAATTAAAGATTAAATACAATTAGCGAGTAATCAATCTCCTCGTGGTTTCAAGCTTCGAAAATCATATATCGAGCTGTTATCGGATACCCCAAGGTCCGAAGAACCGAAAAGAGTTAAGGTTAAATATTATTAATTAACAAGTTAAACACTATTATCTCATGTTAATTTTTCATTGAATCATAGTTCGGGTAAATTCAAATTTCATCTATGCATATCATGATCACAAACTACCAAACATTAATGAAATTAATATTAGATCTAGGGAAAATGATTTCAAATAAGATCTCGGATCACCGCCCAAAATATTTTCATTAAGGGAAGTAAACACATTATCAGTGAAGGTATACACAAATTGATTCACTTAAGGAAAAAAATATATTTCATTCTGAATTCCATTCGTGCTTTTCACAGAGCAATCTTAGAAAGATAATAAGATTTTTGCATTTTCTATGACAGGTAACACAGTTCTGATTTTACTACTATCATGGCTCTACGGAAAATGGTTAAACTAGCGAATGGTGAGATCTCAAGCCAGAACACAGATATCCTCTCGGACACATCGCCGAGGGTTGTGGAGACCATAAGAACCTGGATGCAGGTCTGTGATATCCTACAATATGAGTTGAGCAACTGTCCAGAAGAGTCAGATTATGAGGGGACCAAAACTCAAGCGACAAAGCTCGAATACGTAGCCCAATTAGAGTTGCATAAGATAGCCACACGGTCGAGACTCATGTTGTATAACGACATGATATGCTAGGCCTTAGAGAACATTGACGTCTCAACCAGGACCATCCAAAATTCACGAAAAGTTGTTGTTGGATCTTTCTGACCAGGCCATATCCAGGTGATGTACAAATTGTCCCCAGCATTCAAACACAATTATAATGTCGTTTTATTAAAGGATTTCGATGAAGAAGAGTGCCCACAAGGTGTAAAGAATTACCCTAACTTGATCAAGGATTGGTGGGCACGCCCTGAGAAATTCAGAGCAGAAACCCACGAAATATACACCACTGCATCCTTAGACGTCCATATGATGTATGTGGCAATGATGTTGTGTAGAATTTTCGAGAAAGAAAAGTCTGCTCACTTCCTGTTATCATGGGTACCGATCATGCATGAAGTTGCAGAGGATTTTTCTTTCAACTGGGCCAAGATATTATCAGACCGTTTGGCCAAGGAAATCATTGAATATCATTCATTGAAAGCCAAAGAATGACCTGCCCTATTTTACATGTCGGCATACCTCATGGTTGTCGTTTGTTATATGATTCTATTTCCTTTGATGGGTTGGAGTTGGACTCCGACCAGTGCTGAATCGATACAGTTATATCACTCCAAGTTGTGGGAGGAGAAAGCAAAGGACTTCTTCTATGAAATTTGCAACTATGTGGTGGTGTGGATGAATATCACTATATACGGTTTCCCACCCCCCAGGATTTCAAACCAGATAGTAGCTAACCTAGGAAAAATAGTTGATTGGTACATTGAAGAACACTTCTTTTATATCAGGGTCTTTGGATGTTATGTTTCTCCACATGCCTTACCAATGTTCCTACCAGATCAATTGGTGTGTCGAGAGGTAGCACATCAAACTGTGCTAGGAGGAATCAGTAAAGAGCTCAAGGCAATGCAAAAACATGTGTGGCCCAGCTTTCCTTTGCAGGTTGGTACTTTTTCACTATTAGATTTCGGCCACTCAAAGGTAGAGGCCGCGACCCTAAAGAACATTAAGCTTGTAAACATTGAATTCAAGAAACACAATCTAGAGAAGGTCGTTGGAAATCACATGGCTCTGTACAATCTGAAGAGATATGAGCATGAAAATTCCCCACAGGATGAGATATTCTAAGGGGCAATATCTTATCAGGAGGTGTTGAGCTGAGTCTAGACTCTAGCTCCAAGTGAATTAGCTGAGCTACACAATTTTCAGAGACACTGAAGAAACAGTCTGCCCAAAGTCTTATAGGGAGAAGTTATGACATCTCTAGCCACACATGAAATTAGAACCCAGAGGTTAGAAGTAGGAAGTTCCAGTGGACTAAACATTCAGGAAGATTTGGTGAAAATAGAGGTTTTGACACAAAGGGAAAATAGTGCACCATCAAATCAACCTGATGATCAAAAGAAGGCTCAGACTCATGTTTTGATAAAAAAAGGGAGAGTATGCATAGTTGTCTACACTAGAATAGTTGGCTACTGATACAACAGGGAAACCACAGACGACCCAAATAGGTGACCCTGTTATTTCTTTAACCCCTTAACAGAATAGTCAAGGGAACCCAAGTGCCGAAGTAGTGTTCATAGAAGATCTTACTCCTATTTCATTCGAAGAGATGCCTCCTTCCAACTTCTTCTTCAACGCACCAAAAGGAAGGTGAAACTGTCAAGAAACACAGGGTGCTATTGGATGGATAGGCCTTATAAGATGCAGACTTCGCTATGGAAGTGGCAGGCTCATTGGGAGATTTTCCCACAACAAATCGGTATTCAGTTGGGAATTTGAACAAACAATTGAAGCAGAAGGACCTGTTGGTAAGTCAGTTGCAATGTCAACTAAATACAATGGAACATAGTGTAAGAGATGAGATGAATAGGGGTTTTTAGCATATTAGAGCCTGTGACACAGGGATGATTTTAAGGATGAAAATTTATTTTAAAATGTAGAAACCTTGGTGAATCTTACTAGTCCTTCATATGCCAATTGTAAATGATTGGCAATATTTTTGTAAAAATATTCAAATTTCTAAGGATTTTTTATTTTTTATAATTTTTTTGCGATTTTTAAGGTAAAATAATTTTATCCAATAGAATTTGGGCGAATCGTTTTTAAAATAGCGAATCTCGTTTTTGGAAAAACCATGGAAAATTAGCCCATGAGCGAAATTTAGCCCCTAAAATCATCCTTGCTGTGACAGACAGGAAATTCAGCAACTCAAATTCAGTCTCGATGAAATGCATAAGAATGCATAGACAAGCAGAGAATGGGCCATTTAGCATGGAGAGTTGGTAAAACAATTGCAGGCCAAAATAAACTTGACTGAGAACACAACTGTAGATATGGCGGTTTTCCAAGCCTAGGCATTGGAGGTGCGCAAGAAACTAGAAGCAACACAACAAAGCCTTTTTACTAAGATAGAATTTGTCCAAAGTCATTATCGGGTGGTAGACCAATATTTAAATAACATTGGCCTAAAGGAGAGAGAGGCCATTGCAGCTCGAGATTCTTTCTAGGAGGCAGTTGTGTCATCGACAAAGGAGGAAGTAACCATGGTCTCTAGATTGTCTCTTTCTGAGCAAACTTGAGGCGATATAATATTGAAAACTTGGGAAGCTAACATAGTTGAAAGTAAAATATTAGCTAAGTAGGTGAAGAAAGCTTGTGAAGAAGAATTTCATTCACTCGACAAAGAGTCACTGGGCCTCGAAAAATATAATATCTCTAAAGTCCTGGGGAAAGTTGACATAGCAAAAAATCAACTTAACTTCAAGACAAACATGGAAGAGGCTCGAGCTGAAATCTTGCAGTTGAAACAAATTGATATTACCCAGATTAATAAATGGATAGTCAGTCCAAGTTTGCAGCTACAGTCTATATCTTCAGAAGACAGGGGAATGGAAGATAGGTTGCCTCTCTTAGAAAAGAAGTTATATACTTTTGAGGCAAATGACACAACAGAGCCTTCCATATTGGTGGTGTAGTTCGTAGACAAATGTGTACAATGTGTCAACCAAAATAAATCGAGCATGTCTGGGAACAAATGAGATGACGTGGGCATATCATGTACTTAGATCATGATTAGAGACCAATTTTTTATGAGTTGGAGAACAAGAAGAAGAAACGTCTTTGCCAGTGTTGCGAAGAGACAAGGGAGATGCAAGTGAAACGTTTCAAATTTCACATATTGTAATATTTACTCTTTTCAAATTATGAGAATTCCAACCTCTTAGGGTTGAGAACATTTTGTATAAATACATAGTCTAAAGAATTAACAATGGCTGCTTCTTGTCATATTGTAACTAAGAAAACTCATCCTTTTGTGAGTATTAATACAAGTGCAGACAATGATTCCAAATTTTTTGCAGTTTGAGTTATGTGCTCCTTTTGTATTCCATATCTCTGGTTTTCTTTATGTCAGTCCTTGATAAGTGAGAGGTTGCAATTTAGTATAACATCTACTATAATCACGTTTTATTGGTTATTTGATAAGCAAGCAGTTTTTCTATGTATTTGCTATTAGTAAATACAAGACCTGCAAGCCACTTGGATCACTGTATATTATATCCTTTCATGGGTGCATTCTATATTTTCTTCTACTGTGAATAAGGTAATATTCATCTGTCATTGATGCCTCATTTTGTTTAATAGTTTTGTAAATTTCTCTCGCATCACTTCATTTTATTACTCGACTCAGACGACGAAACACAGCTTCTGTCTTGTTCATTTATTAATTTCATTTAAGGATTAATTCTTATATAGTTAATGGAAGAAAAATCACCTTTTAAAACATTCCTTAAATTCATGATGCGTTGATATTACTCTTTGAGCCTTAAGTGTAATCTCAAGAACAACATATTTTTGGCGTCATTGTCGGGGATGAAGAAACAAATTTATTTTTCCCTGGGAGAACGACTTGGTAAGTTTCTCTCTTTGATAGTGAACAAAGATTGAATACATTTATAAGGCTAAATTTAATCTTTCACTTGGCAACTCCACTATAGATAAACTGACATTCAATAGAAAGAATACCAGGAAGAACTCAGACGATCAGCAGACTACGTCTGTATCTGATCCTGAAAAGCTATTAGAACCAAGGGATACCTCAAGATGACTACTGCATCCACAAGTAAGGTTTGCCAACCCAAAAATGTGCAAACTAATGCTAAGGTTCCACTTGAACAGACAACCTCACAAGAAGGTTATACACAAATCCACTTCGAAGATACATCAACTGAGAAGCTTACAGCTGAAACCATAAACCTTGAGCTGGTTTTACTTGAGATTAAAGTCGAGATTGATTCGACTTCCCCCTTTAATATTAAATGTAAAATATCCCTTTCGATACCCACTTTTATTGATATTCCTTTGGTCCCCAAAGTAAAGGTTTTAGTTCCTGAAAAACTCTGAGGACTATATCTCTTACCCTGATTGAACTCCTGTTGGTTCTCCTGTTTATATATCCTGTAAATCCGAAGAACCCAGTCCTCATTTCCCTTTTCCCTCTTTTCATATTTTATGTCTCCTAACAGTCAGTTCCCAGAACCTCCTTCACTTCATCGTGAGGCAGTAGAAAGGTCCCTAGCAGTTTACGAAAACCCTCTCATTAACTCTCGAATTTCATCCCCTCGAAATCAAATGGTTGTTGTTGGAGGAGGTGGCGCTGGAGGCGGTGTTGGAGGAGGAGGCGGTCAAGGACCACCACTTCTGCCCCCTAGGATTTTTGTCTAAGTGGCAGCCAGATATGCTCCTTTAGTCTTTCCCCCTCTCCTTCATGATTTACCATAAAATTCTATGAATAACTTACCCAAATTCACGGGAGAGGGAGATTTAACTGCCACATAGCACATAATTTTTTTTGACCAATTTGTTGATATCCTCGGCATTGAGCATGAGGATGTTTATTCAAGTTTTTTGGTACAAACTTTTGAAATTCAATTAAGACTCTAGTTTTGATGGCTTCAGGTAGGTTCTAAGAAAATAAATATCACTTGTATTATCTAACGGAGCTTGGAGCTCTGAGGAAAAGTAATCTTGAGTTAGTAATAGAATTCACCCAGAGGTTTAATAAACTCTATCATAAGATCCCAGCAGAAGTCAAACCCTCACAGCCCGCAGCTAAGGTGACTTTTGCAGGGGCTTTCGAACCCGACTTTGCTCTACTTTTGAGGGAAAGGAGATCTGTTGACCTCACAAGAATGCAGGACGACGCCATCGAAATCGAGTCGAACATGATGGCATCAGGTAAACTAAAAGTGAAGTTTGAAATGGGAACCAAAGTAACCAAATGCTTTAGGGAACAAGATGTAACTTCCGGATCTGGGAGGTTAGTGGAGGACAAAATGGATGACATGGCTAAGATAATCAAAGAGTTATCAAACAAAATCTCCAAAATGGAATTAGACCAGGATAAACCTAATTCTTTTTCTAGGAGAGATTTCAAAAGGAATCCCAATCCCCAGATCCAACAGAGACCAGTAAAAAATGAGGATAAGAAAATCAAAGCCCCTTTTAAAACAGAAAACTTTAAGCAAAGAGATGATGTACAAGACTTTGAGGGGTTAGGTGAAGATATTGACAATCTCATTGATAACGATCAAGAACCTCACCTAACAAGACAAGATTACAAAAGGTCTTTAGGTCAACAACCATTGTTTGGAAACGAGGTTAGTATAAATAATATGGGAGAATATGATTATCAAGGAATCGTTGACCCTATAATGGTCGAGCTTCAACAAAAATATAATTTAAGGCCTAGAGATATAAATTCTACAACTGCTCCACCAAGGAATATCTTGTCGAGAAGTAAAACAAATGAGGTAGCTCAACCATCCACTGAAACACAAGATGCCAAAACAAAGACAGCTGAAACACAAGCTGTCAAGACAAAGACAACCGAAACCAAAGCAACTCAAACCAATAGACCAGAAAAAAGAGAAACATAGCTCCCAACCAGAGAGGCCAAAAAGACGATTGGAAGTTTCAATTTGGAAAATGAATTCAATAAAATAAAAATTCCTATGCCCCTAGTCGAATTAGAAAAAAATCCGATGTATATAAAACAAATTGCCAAAATGATAAATTTCTCAAATGTTGAAAGTCATGCAGGTACTATTAATTTAGAAGATGATATACCTGCTATAATGTTTGGTACGCATATTGAAAATGATAAAGACCTTGTTTCTCCTTCTTATATTACATTGGTTGTGCACGATCACCTACTCCATAACTGTATGTTGTATTGTGGAGCCTCCCACAACTTAATGCCCAAAGTTATTATGGAAAAACTAGGTCTCAAGGTTACCGGACCATACCGAGATCTGTATTCTTTTGATTCAAGAAAAGTTAAATGTATTGGTATGATAAAATATTTGGTGGTTAATCTTCACAGATCCCTATGAAGAGTATTCTCATGGATGTAGTCGTTGTTGATGTTCGTGCGAAGTATGGCATGTTGTTATCCAGGTCTTGGGGTGCTAAACTTGGAGGATCACTTCAATTGGACATGACATATGCTAGGATCCCAATTTTCGGTGGATAGTTCACCTGTCTATATAGAGAGACAAGGTTGGCATATACTGTAAGTGACCCGCAGAACCAAAATAATTACCCTATAATGATTTCGATGAATGTACAAAAGAAAGTTGTACAGAATAAAGTTGTACAGAAGAAGAAAACAAAAAAGAAAAAATAGAAAAAACAAACAAAAATGTAAGCAGCGTGGGAGTTTGGAAAATGTTTTTTGACGGTGCTTCGTCCTGGGAAGGAGCAAGAGTTGGGGTGTTGTTTTTGGCATCGGGATCTGATGAATTCATTATTCCTTTCTCATATAGTTTGCAGTGGGACATTGACTATACCAATAACGTATGCGAGTATGAAGCTCTGGTCTTAGGATTAGAAGTTGCCAGGAAGCTAAAAATTGAAAATTTAATAGTCTACGGTGATGCAGAACTAATTGTAAAATAGATAAGGCAGCAGTATCAAGCCAAACATCCGACGATGAGGTCATACAAAAACTGCGCCTGGGATTTGATAGAATTTTTTTTATCATCGTTTAATATTCATCATATTCCTAGGATAAAAAACCAATAAGTTGATTCCCTAGTAAAAGTGGCTGCTACTTTTATGCCACCTACAGTCTTAAAGCTAAAGTATCACATAGAAATGAGGCACAATCCTTCAATACCAAACAATGTTCAACACTGGAAGGTCTTTGAATACGATGAGAAGTTCAAGCAATTTTTGGAAATGGTTGATGAATTTTTTGAAACACACATTGATCAAGAAAATCAAAACGACCCTACTTGGATCATGCAGGAAGATGAAGATCTTCAAAAGTTCCAGGATAACATCTCTAACCACCGCATGTTGGTGCTGAAAAACAATCAAATTCCTAAGGGTCTGATTCCATTAGAAATATTATTTGATAAGGATGATATACTCCTAAATTCTACCTTGCAACCTCAGCCCGAAGAGGTTGAAGATTGTGATATTGGCACTAAGGAAAACCCTAAACCGGTAAAAGTATCTACATACCTTTCACCTGAAATGAAAAATAAATCTGTTGATTTACTCAAACAGTACAAAGATTTATTTTCTTGGTCTTATGATGAATTGAAAACTTATGATACCACTATCATCGAACACAAAATCCCTTTAAAACAAGGCATAAAACCTTTCAGGTAGAAACTCGGACAGATAAATCCTATACTCATGCATGTGATAGAAAGAGAGGTAAAAAATATCCTTGATGTTAAGATTATTTTTCCACTCAGGTATTCCAAGTGGGTGGCTAACTTAGTTCCAGTCAGGAAAAAGAACGGTGAAATCAAACTCTGCATGGATTTCAAGAACCTAAACAGATCATCCCTTAAAGACAATTACATGCTCCCTAAAATGGATCACGTTTTGGAAAAAGTGGTCGGGGCTAATCAAATGTCTATGAATGATGGGTTTTCAAGTTACAATCAAATTGCGGCCTATGAAGATGACAAAGAGAAAACCGTGTTTACCATTCCATGGGGTACATTCATGTATGATAAAATGTCTTTCGGTTTGATGAACGTGGGGGTCACTTTCCAACAAGCAATGGACATCACCTTTGTCGGTGAGAGAGATAATTTTGTTGTCATTTACCTTGATTATCTAACTGTTTTTTATAACTCAGATGCAGAGCACCTGGTACATCTCAAACAGAAGTTCGAGAAATGCTGAAAATTCGATTTGTCACTCAACCCTAAGAAATATCATTTTGCAATGCAAGAAGGTAAACTCTTGGGCCACATAGTATCTAAAGAAGGAATCAAAATCGACCCTAAAATAATTGAAGCTATAGATACGATAAACATTCCTAGGAATAGAAAGGAAATCCAGTCTTTTCTAGGGAAATAATGTTTTTAAGGAGATTCTTTCCAAACTTCGTTGAAATTGTTAAACTGATTACAGATATGATGAAAAAAGACAGCGAGGTCAAATGGACAACCGAAGCTAAAGCATCCTTCGAACGCATAAAGAAAAATATAGGAGAAGCACAGGTGCTAACCAGCCCAGATTATACGAAAGAATTCTTGCTTTTTTCATTTTCCTCTGAACATACTATTGCGGTCGTGCTCTTATAGAAGAACGATGAAGGTTTCAAGCAATCGATAGAATTTTTCAGTAAAAGTCTCAGAGACGCAGAGTTGAGATATGATATACTTCAAAAACAAGCATACACAAAGGTGAAAGCCCTCAAATATTTCAGGACTTATGTGCTTCATTCCAAGGTGATTGCCTATGTACCAACCAGCATGGTCAAGGACATATTGGTTCAGCCTGACAGTGATGGAAAAAGAGGTTGAAGGTTAGCCAAAATTCAGGAATTCAACCTTGAGGTAAAACCGACCAAACTCGTCAAGGGTCAGGGCCTGGCTAAGCTATTAGCCAAATCAAATTTCAGAGCACTCAGGATAAATCATCTGCAAACTTATGAAGTATTTCCAAATATAGAAGAATTTTATGTGTAGAGACTTGCGACTCTGATTCAAGAAAAAATATCTTCCTCAGCTTGGTATGGTGACATAGTTTCATATCTCCTGACTCTTCAGTGTCTAAGTGACATGACTACTTCCAAGGCAAGAAAGTTGAAGTTGCACGCGGTAAAATATTGTATCATTGATAGCCAGTTATATTGGAAGGATCCCCTAGGCTTTTTATTAAGCTGCTTAATTGAATCCAAAATGGAGAACGTCATAAATGAGTTTCATGAAGGGGTCTGTGGAGGACATCACGCATGGAGAGAAACGACTTATAAAATCCTGAGAGTTGGATACTATTAGCCAAAATGGTTCACTGATGTGAATACTAAAGTTAGAGCCTATAACTCTTATCAACTATTCTCAGGCAAACAAAAGCTTCCTGCACTACCCTTGATTTCGGTCAAAACAGAAGCTTTGTTTCAACAATTGGGTATGGATTTCATCAGAGAAATCCATCCACATTCAATTGTACAACATAAATGGATCTTAACCACCACAGACTATTTCACTAAATGTATGGAGGCCATTCCAACACGAAGCGCTACAGACTCAGTGGTGATCAATTTCTTAGAAGAAAATATTTTATCAAGATTCGGTTGTCCTCAGAAGACAGTTACTGACAATGCCCAAGATTTTAAATCCATGGCGATGATCAGTTTTTGTCAAAAGTACAATATTGTACTAGGATAATCCACGACCTACTATCCTCAAGGCAATGGATTAGTCGAATCATCAAATAAGAGCTTAATCAGAATAATTAAGAAGGTGCTGACTAAAAATAAGAAAGCCCGACATGTTCATTTGAAATATGCTTTGTGGGAAAATAGAATTGGCACTAAGAATTCATTAAGAATGTCTCCTTTACAAATGGTGTATGGTACTGATGTAGTCCTACCCATAAACCTCACTCTTCTTGTGATGAAGCTTTGGAAAGACTCAAAAGAAGAACCTAATGATGTCACCAAAAGAATGAACTAGTTAATTGAAGTCCAGCAAAATAGGGATGAAGTGGATAAGAAACTTCAGAAGTATCAAGATAACATGAAAGCCTTGTTTGATAAAAAAAGCTAAAGATAGAGAATTTATCCCTGGCGACCTAGTGTTGAAGTGGGATGCTAGAAAAGAAGACGTTGGAAAGCACAGCAAGTTCGATCACATCTGGTTTGGACCTTTCAAGATCACAACTTCTGAGGGAAAGAATTCATTCTTATTAGAGAACCTTGATGGGAAAATCCTTAGTGCCCCTATCAATGGGTGTTACCTGAAACACTTCATGCAATAATTAGTTTCCAAATTAACATTTTGCATATCGGTTTGATTTTTGTATTTTGATTTGCACTTTTTTCGTTTCTTTGGTAAGTTTTTACTTTCACTATAAATACAACCAGGTTTGTTGATTTCATAAAAACAGAAATATAAAAAACAAGTGACACCTATCGTTTCGTTATTTTCTGAAGTTTCTGACATTTTGCATGTTTACTTTTATGCAGAATACTTGCTAATAGCTGAGAGATAAGGATGTATCAGAAACCAACAATCACGTTTTAGGACATTATCTTTCTCTCATAATAGGTGATAAACAAATGGCTTACTTGGTTGAAAATGTAAACAAAATCTGAGGTATCAGCTTCTACCCTACTGACCCAAGTTAAATTTTCAAGGGGATCTCACTAAATATGAAAGAAGTCTCATCCATATAAATATTGTCACCTGATCAATAACCAGTGAAATATAAGAACTACGACCCAATCCTAAAAAAATTCTCTGAGTTTGGATAAAAAATTAAAATTAAAATAAGAAATGAAATAAAATTTATAATAAAAAAAGAGAAAATAAGAATAAAAAGACCTTAAAGAAAATAGAAGAATCAATGAACAAGATTGTGCGGGATTGACCTTGTTCACAACAAAACATTTGAATATTCTTTTTGTTTTATTCTGCCCATCCTAAAGCTTTATTTTCCTACGATTCGCAATACCCATCCATGGTCTTCATAGAGAGAAAAGACTTCAGCTTAACTCTGAAAACTTAGAAACATGTCTTCAAAGAAATGTTAGGCGAAAATTTATACGCCTCTCAATTTCACTAAAAGAAAGTATGTCTAAGCTAATCCTAATAACTTTATCTCTCTTATACAGTTTAAACTGACTAGTTCGCTCAAGGTTGATCCCTTAATTTAAAATCCCCTATAAAATCTTCTCAATAGGTGAAGGTGTATTGAAGATTGAGAGAAAATTAGTTTCGGAGTATACTAAAAAATCATGACAGACCTTTTCCTTTGAATATATTAAACATATATCATCCCTTGTATGTTACCTA
>ML782826.1:297955-311329 GCA_009831015.1 Picea engelmannii
TCCATGCCATATTAGACTATCATAACAAGGCATTCACTTGCCTAGATGAGGAAGAGAATCAGAGAATAGTCTAAGGAATTCCCAGGGTAGTTACTGTTAGAGAAATCTCAACAATGCAGTTGAAGAAGTGCTACAGGAAAGGTTTTCAATTATTTGTAGCCCACATGGTGGAAGCACCTAAGGATAAGGTGTTGAGTATTGAAGACCATGTAGTATTAAAATATTTTGAGGAGGTAGTCCAAGAGGTACCAGGACTACCCCAACGAGAGATATTGACTTTTCTGTAAACTTGATGCTCGGAGCAGCTCTAGTATCAAAAGCTCCTTACATAATGAGTACACCAGAGCCGAAAGAACTGCAAATGTAGATGGAAGAGCTTCTGAAGAAAGGTTATATACGCCCAACTGTGTCACCTTTCCTTTTCGTGAAGAATAAGGATGGAACATTGAGATTGTGCATCGATTTCAGACAATTAAACAAACTGACTGTTAAGAACAAGTACCCTCTGCCAAGGATCGGTGATCTCTTTGATCAGTTGAAGGATGCTAAGATATTTTCAAAAATAGATCTTACATCAGGATATCACCAGGTAATAATTAAGGATGAAGACATCAATAAGACCACCTTCAGAACAAGGTATGATCACTATGAATTCACAGTGGTGCCATTTGGGTTGTCAAATGCACCCGCTATTTTTGTGTGCCCGATGAATGGTGTGTTAAGAGAATATCTGGACAATTTTTTCATAGTCTTTTTGAATGACATCCTGGTGTATTCCAAGTCAGAGGAAGAGCATGAACAACATCTGAGTATGGTGTTGCAAGTTCTAAGAGAGCACCAACTGTATGCTAGATTGAGAAAGTTCTCATTTTATCAAAAACAGATCCATTACTTGGGGCATATCATTTCAAAGGATGGGATAGTTGTAGATCCTGAGAAGATAGAAGCAAACAAGGAATGGTCAGTGCTAAGGAATGTGACAGAAGTCAAATCCTTTATGGGTCTAGCTGGATATTACAGAAGGTTCATTACAGGGTTCTCAAGGATATCTCACCCTATCAATTCCTTACAAAGGAAGGAGAAGAAGTTTCAGTGGACTGAAGAATGTGAGAAGAGCTTCCAACAATTGAAGCAACTTTTAACCAGTGCTCCAATCCTGAGGATTGCATATCCAAATGAAGACTTTGTAATGTGCATAGATTCATGCAAAGAAGGACTAGGAAGAGTCCTCAGTCAGAATGGATTCGTAATTTTTTATGAATCCATAAAGTTGAAAGAGCATGAAAGAAACTATGCAACTCATGATTTGGAGTTGGCAACCATCGTTCACACTCTGAAGAAATGGAGGCATTACCTCATGGGAAAGAGGTTTGAACTGAGAACATACCATAATGGTCTGAAGTATTTGTTTGATCAACCAACATTGAATGCTAGGAAGAGTAGGTGGTTGGAGTTTCTTTGTGAGTATGACTTTGATATCAAGCATATGAAAGGAAAGGAGAACAAAGTGGCTGATGCACTCAGCAAGAGAGTGCATGAACTACATGTTACATCCATTAGCATGTACCAAAATGATATTAAGGGAAAAATTTTGGAAGCTGCAAATGTATATTTACAGTACAAGGATTTGGTAGCAAAGCTACACCATGGAAAGATGCTACAAAAAGTGGAATATTATAAATTAGAGGCCGATGGAATACTTCTGTACAAGAATAGAATTTATGTACCTAATGTCCAGGACTTGAAACTTATGATTTTGATTGAAATGAATAATGTGCCTTATGTTGGGCACCCTGGATATTAGAAAACTGTGGCAGCAATCAAGAGCCATTACTTTTGGCCAGGTATGAAGAAAAAAATTGTAGATTACATCGCTAGATGTATGGAGTGCCATAAGGTTAAAGCTGAGTACAAGCACCCAATAGGGTTGCTACAACCTTTACCCATTCCTGAGTGGAAGTGGGAGGTAGTGACAATGGATTTCATCACAGGATTGCCTAGAACTGACAAGCAACATGATTCAATCATGGTGGTGGTAGACAAGCTTACGAAAGATTCCCATTTCATTCCATTAAAGACTACTCATAAGGAAACTAACGTTGTTGATATTTTTATGAGGGAAATAAAACGATTGCATGGTATTCCCAAGACAATTGTGTTTGACAGAGACCTGAAGTTCACTTCAAAGTTTTGGAAGGGATTATTCAAAGGGTTCATAACGAATCTGAACTTTAGCATTGCTTATCATCCTGATTCTAATGGACAGACAAAGAGGGTAAACCAACTGATAGAAGATATGCTAAGGATGTATGTGATGGACAAACCATCTCAATGGGAAGAATACCTACACTTGGTAGAATTTGCCTACAACAATGGGTATCAAGCATCGTTGAAGATAAGCTCATTTGAAGCACTTTATGGCAGAAAGTGCAATACTCCGGTAAGATAGGATAATCCAGATGATAGATCAGTGGTTGGACCAGAGTTACTCAAGGAAATGGAAGAACAAATGCTGAAGATTAAGCAGAATTTGAAAGCTTCCAAAGACATGCAGAAGAGTTATGTTGATAGGAACATGATCCACAGGGAGTTCAAAGTGGGTGATCATGTTTTTCTGAAAGTAAAAGCTAACAAAAGTTCCCTAAAGTTGGGAAACTCTTCTAAGTTGGAAGCTAGATTTTATAGATCGTTTGAAATTCTATAATGGATTGAACCAGTTGCATATATGCTTTCATTGCCTACATCCATGACTGTGCATAATGTGTTTTGTATTTCATTTCTTAAGAAATATATACCTGATGCTAATCATGTAATCGATTGGAATGTGATTCAGGTGGAGCAAGAAGGCATCTTGCAAGTGCATCCAATGCGTATACTGGACTGGAAAAGAAAGTAGCTTCGGAATCGAGACATAGGGCTTGTAAAAGTCCAGTGGACCTAGTACGGTCCTAAGGACGCAACATGGGAGCATGAAGATGCTATGCAGGTAGAGTACCCACATCTTTTTGAAGATTTTGGAAATCTTGTTGTTGTTTTGTAAATAAATTGTACTGAGGACAATGCAAAAATAAGGGTAGGGGATTGTAATACCCCAAGACCGAGCCCCTTCTGAATTGTAATTATGTGTTATTAGGTTGGTGATCCAAGTGGTTTTAAGCTGAAATACTTATGTGTTGTTAGGCTGGTGAGCCAGATGCCAAGGCCAATGAGCCTGATTTTTGTATATGTAATTATGAAGAACATTATTAATAAAATATAAACACTGTTGCATGTAGACCAACCAAGAAGAAGAGTCATGGGGGACTAAGCTTTACTAGGTAGGGTAAGGAAGGGGGGCTAATTATTGGGGCTAGGGGCTAAGCTAGGGGGCTTACCTCTAGAGGAATAATATTTTAATATTATTTACTAAAGACTAAGGTGAACATTATATGTTCTGTTATCCTAAGTTCCTGAAAAGGGGATGTAAGCTAAATGGAGTGCATGCAGCTCCAGGAAGACAAGTGTCAACCTGGGCACATGTAGCTAAAGCTGAAGCGTCAGCTCGTGTTGGGGGTTTCATGAGTCATTCGACCATCATTCACCTGAGTCGTTCTGCATTCTCCCATCCTACATGAGAACCCGATTGTTTCCTCTGCGTCTGACCTATGCCTACCCGCACGTATCTCTGAAACTAGAGTGGGGAAGTCATCCTTTGTTTTTTTCTGTGAAGCCCGACGCAATTGTAGTCACCTGAGCCATGTTGAGACTTAACATTAGGTTGTTTCCTTTTCAGGTGTCCATACCCATTTTTCCCTGTTGTCGTTGCTATTGCTGTCAATCGTACCCGGCTGTAGCTAAGTCAAAGACTGGTTATCAAACCTATACGAAGCTCTCCCAGGTGAGAGAGTCTACTGGGAAGTAAGTTCTCTTGGAAGGGAGTCCCGTAGCAGCCACAGTACTTCGAGACTTTCGGTCCAGCCTGTTGCTGAAGCCCAAGGTAAGGGTGGTGTACTAGTCGATGGACTTGTATTAGTGAAGGTGTATCCTCCTGGGGTGGAGCAGGTGTGTGGGGAATGAGGTTCTATGTGTTGTGGGCGCAAGTGGATCCTGGGATAAAATATCCTTCCTGTTTCTTTGTGCAATTTCCTTATTGTCCTTGCCAAGCCTAGAATTCCCTTGCCCGTTGGAGTTTAGTCCCAACTCGGGGGTGACCTACTGCTGAGAGTGATGAGTAGTGTGGTCTAAGGCTAGGAGGTTCATGGAAGGTCTACAGGAAGTTAGTGGATTATTCCATCTAAAATATAAGTATCATTTTTGTGCTACACTATGTATTTTATGCATGTTTTGTGATGCTTGTATGTTCTTTTCATGTATTTCATTGCATGTATGAATTGTTGTTAATTCTATTTAAGTCTGTATGATGGAAATAAATCCATGTTAAATGTGTTAATTAGATTTAATGCATATCTATCATTTAAGTTGTATACTCTGCATGGTAGAATTACCCTGTGTTTGAAGGGTCGGGGACGTTACAAAGACGAAGGAGTCTTTACCGCAAATGCAGAAGAGGAGATACAAATGTGCATGCTTGTACTCTTATTTCATATTCCATTGTTTTGTATTTCATTTATTGTCAGTATATGTGTTCTACTTCTTTATGCCTAACTTATTGTATGTAGATACTGCATATCTTCCTACATAATAACTTATCTTCATGTCAATTTTATTATTTGTGCTGCTACATTGAAATAAATCGAACTTTGTTTATTTTTTTACATGTCTTCCTGCATACCAACTTACCTTCATGTCCATTGTATTTTCTGCATTGCTACATTTAAACAAACAAAATAACAGGAGAAGACAAGGGACTCTTTGCCGCAAATGTAGAAGAGGAGATACAAAGGTGCATGCTTCTACTCTTATTTCATATTCCATTGTCTAGTATTTCATTTATTGTCTGTATATTTGTTCTACTTGTTCTACTACTTTGCACCTAATTTATTGTATGTAGATACTATGTATCTTCCTGCATAGTAACTTATCTTCATGTGAATTGTATTCTCTATGCTGCTATATTGAAATAAATAGAACTGTATTTATTTTTTTTACATGTATTTCTACATACTAACTTACCTTCATGTCTAATGTATTTTCTGCGTTGCATCATTGAAAGAAACATATTAGTTGGATAAGAAGATGAATTCTTATATGCCATAACAGAGGGGGATGAAGTACAATCTTCAAAAAGGTATACCAACTGTGATAGTAAATCAAACACACAAAATGAGTATGTGCATATTATATTGGGCTAGAAAACGATGATTTGGCAACAATGGGCCTTTTTTGAGACTTACCGCTTCCAAACATTTCCCTCCCCATTTCTATTTTCCCACTTTCTATTATCCCCTTTTTTCCCTCTTCTATACTTAACCGGATTCCCCTTTCTTCTTCTCCTCTACTTTCACTTTCTGGTTGCTTTGCTTAGTCATCTTTCCGAAAATATCTAGGTGCGCAGGTTGGCAGACTCACAGGTTCACATTTGTACTAATGCTTCTATATCATGACTCCGACTGACGTCTTCCTCATTTTATACTTAGCCACTTTTTTTATCACTTTTTTTATCACGGGTTCCCACGCTGGCGGGATCAAGATTGTGCCTCTAGCTTCGAGGGTTACACGATATACAGATTGGTGATCACCGTATTCCCCCATCATGTCCTATTCCCTGTTACACATTTTTTCAGTAAAACATTCTAAGGCATACAATTTGACCGTCGGATTTTGATATTTCCTGAGTATCCCTTGACACCCTATTTCGTATTCCATCTCCTTCGAGCCTGTATGTGATATTCAAAAAAATTATGGACAATATACAATGAATATGCCTATTTAGTCCTTCTGATGTTCATCTACACATGCTTGCATCAGAAAAAGTTGGACTAGTGACATGGGCATGGGCAACCAATCATCGCAAACATCAACAAAACGACAAGGCCAAAGGTAAAGATTCATACATTGTGTTCCTGATATGTTTACCAAACAAATATCCTGAGCTATTTATTCATCTATGCCATGATGAATATGTTGATGTCATCTACAACACACACTTTGTAGTTCAAAAGAAATATCGACGAGCGCAAGTAAGATGCCGAACATAGCGCAAGTTCCGCAGACTAAGAGGTTTGGTTGCAAAACTCTAGCCTCCATACTTCATCCAAGTTGTGCGTCTACTTGTACATTTATGCCAAGAAAAAAAGAAAACAAAAAAATAATGTAGACTACCTACATTACTTTTCCTATTCAAAAAATGTCACCAGGTCTAAACTTATAACCCAAAATAGTATCAATAGAGGGCTTGAACAACCGCTGAATTGGACAAGTGTTTGTCAGGCACATAATGGTCATCTATAACACCTACTTGGAAAAGGAAAACAAAACTAGAGCCATTATGTGTGTTGACATGACAGACAATGAATCCCTGATGACAGTCACACTGACTATCACTACACAACTTTTCCAGAAACATGTAGAAAAGATATTTCCAGGTAATGGGATATCCATTACAAATTTTAATATATATCCCAAAACAGTATATGATCATGGTGATTGTGATCAGATTATATCACTCAACGAAATAAGTATTGTGGAAAAACATCCCGTGATTTTTTCAGAATATCGCTTCAAACCGTACATAAAAATCAACCAACTTGCATAGATAAATGCCACTTACCCAATCAGAACCATTGGTGCAACTGTCACACTCGTGAGAAAACTTGGCTCACAACACATTCTCCATATAAAAGATGGAGAGTCAGACAACAAAAAGGCAATTGTAGTGCTCTCCATATCCAGTTTTGTCCTTTACTTTCAGATGTCCATGTATCTCGAATATCTTACACAACTATTGCACTGTTCCATGTCGCAACTGCAATTGTTCGACACCTATTCAAATTTGTTTTCCTGAATGGAACAACAATTGCATAAAGGGTAATTTCCACTTATTCTCTTCAAAAATATAACAAAGAAAAAATATTTTAAAGAAAGGATCTTTCGCACAACCCAAGGAACATTTGTAACAGAATTGCAAATAGACATAGTACATGATCTCAAGAAAATAACTAGCTTGACAACTGTTGTGCGTATACATCTACAATTTCATCCTCACTTTGCTCATACAAATTGCCTGAACACCAATTTTCTGCGGCTTTTTTATTGTTGTGCAGTTGTATATTATATTATTCAATATATTAACTACTATAATCACATGCCTAGGTTGAGGGTGTTTTGGTTGCAGCGAATGTGTACTCAACCCCCTTCGAGCCTATGTGTTCCAAATTAAACTCTCATGCTTCTTCCTCTGCTGTCATAATGATGGTACAATTGATTGTCTATGATGTAGTAAAAAATTCCCTTACATATATAGACATTGCGTCAACACTGCCATATGAACCATCGACAACACAATCGTACATTGTACAATTAGAAAACCTATGTTACAAGATGTGCTTCTCGGGTTAGTATAATTTCCATATGAAGTATACCTATAGAAAAATACAAACAATGTCTACATGTTGCACGACCTTCAGATCCATAGAAAATTTACCTTAAATGAGGACAATGCGATATTGCATATACGTTGAGAAAACAATTTCATATCAAGCATTGGTAGGAAACGAAACAATCTCATGTGTATCTGTCCATGCCACCCAATGAGGATATGAATAGAAATTTTCAGTGCCATGACAAATTGAACAGGAAGCGCATAAGATTGTTCAGTCTAGAAATCAGAAGCATTAGGACAAACCCCATACAAAGTATCCAACTGTAAATAAACCAAGCCAATCCTTTGAACCGTCGAAATGGATTGCTCCTCTGAACATAACCATTAGGAATTTTCAATAATATTGGAAATCTGGCATTGTTAAAACTGGTAGTGATAGAACATAGCACTATGAGAAGCAAATGTCCATAGTGATCTTGCTTCATGGTAAAATGGTAATCAACAAGTTTCTTGGTGCCCATTTGGGGTTTTGGTTATAGATGGGATACAATGCCAGATCTCTGTTGGTTTTGTGTTGTTTTGTATTTGGCAGACTTCTGTTCATGTGCTTTCTTGCTGTGGTTCAGGGTTCTCATGGGCCCGATTATTTTCTCATGGGAACATATACCACATGTAAGAGAAAACCAATGCCGTGTGTGTGTTTTTTTACATCAAATTGTTTGATGCATAGGTCGATACATACTTCTCTATGGACCCTTGTGGGATCTCCCTTCGCAGCTTCTATGTTCATGCGTTTCCTTGTGCCTCGACTTTCAATACATTTGGTGTTTACTTGGATCTTGGTTGTATGCTTCATTATGGAAAATTAATGAAACATTCAGGATCTTGGTGGTTTTTCTATGATCTTAAAGAATATACAGGACCTTATTTTCCCTTTAATATAAGCTCTGATGCAAATGTAGTATGTGGCTCATTTTACCACTTTTACTTGATCAATGAACTTACCAAAATTCATCTTCAAAAATATTTTGAAATAAAAGGATATATGCTATGTGAAGTCCAATGGAACTATCATATCAACCACAAAAAATTAAAATTAAAATTCATCTTAAAATTAAAATTCATCATTGTTATACTTACGGTGAAGTTGACAGTACAATAATTTTACTTAAACATACGAAAATTGATTTTCCTGTGGCTTTTAGATGCTTCTCTTATGCAAACACATCCTGGAAACTATAAGCATGACATGCCTTGTCTATTCCTTGGTTGAAGAGCCTGTTTACTTCTTTAATTCACTTCATAGTTACTATTAAGACCATCAATGGGGCTTTCTTAACACCAATTCCCTCTTCTGAAAATTTCCATCCCCTTTCTTTTTTCCCTTTGCTTTCCCTTTCTGGTTACTTAGTCGTTTTTCGAAAAATATCTAGGTGTGCGGGTTGGCGGATTCATGTGTTCAGATTTCCATTGATGATTTTATATCACGAGTCCGATCGACCTCTTCCTTGTTCCATATTCAACAACTTTTTTGGATCACAGGTTCCTGGGTAGGCGGGCTCAACATTGCGTTTCCATTGTTCCGTCGCCTGCAAACAACACCTGGACTTCCCCGATCTGCAAATTGACAACCAAATTCCCCTTTCTTTTTCTCCTTTACTTTCCCTTTCTGGTTACTTAGTCGTTTTTCCAAATGTCTCATGCTTTTATATGAAACACCCGAAGTTCCTCAATATACAAATTGACCGTCGAAGTCCATCATTGTCCCATGTTCCGCGTTACACATTTTGCAATCAAAAGTTGGGATACATACAATTTGACCATCAGGCCCTCACTTCTCCTGAGTATAACGTGTGGCCCTGTTTTCAAGCCCGTCAATATGCTCTATTTTGAATATGTCCCATTCTTTTATATCACAAGTGAGACCAACTGCTTCCCCATTTCATAATTGGCCACTATTTCCATCGTCAGTTCCCAACCAAGCTTGCTCAACATTGCACTTCCATTGTTCCACGACCTACAAACAACACCCAAAATTCTGTGATATACAAATTGAGCGTCGAAATCCGTCATTTTGCCCTGTTTCGTGTTACACATTTTTCAGTCAAAATTTCAGAGACATACAATTTGACCATCGACCCCTCACGTCTCCTGAGTATAACTTGTGACCATGTTTTGATGCCCAACTGACCACTTTCCATACTTGACCATTTCTTGGAATCTCTTTCACTGGTTGGTGGGTTGACGAAATGTCCAATGCTTAATTGCTCTTCACCATCCCCGCCACCTTCACACTTCTTTCTAGATATGCAATTATTAATCTTTAATGCTAATAGGTCATCGTGCGGGAACCATTAATATTTCCATTAATGTCCGAAAGGATGGAGGAGATCTATCATTAATACAAATTAAACCAAGATTTGCAGAGGGTTGTGTTATCCTTTCCAAGTGTTCATTTAAAGCATCATGCAATCTCTTTCGCGCATCGTCCCGTTGGCAGCTTCACGAAACATATAATCCTTAATCGCTTTTTGTCGTCACTGCCACCTTTTCACTTTTTTCTAAATATGCAATTAATAATCTTTAATGGTAACAACTCATTATGCAAGAACCATAGAGATTGTCATTGATTGTTGAAAGGCTCGAGGAGATCTCCCATTGATACACATTAAACCAAGATTTGCAGAGGGTTATATTATCCCTTCTGAATGTTCATTTCAAACATCATCTGGAGCAAACAGACATTCTCCTTAACTTATGGTATTAGTTCGACAACAATTTTGTCCAGATATAGTAAACACCTTCGGGCATGATGACCAAAATTTCTAGTGCTCTAGGGAATATTCTTACTACTCATCTCCCTCTGCCTAAAATCAAAAAAGGAGATGGTTTCTTGGTGCACCGAGAGATATATTTCAAGACAAAGAATTCCATGGAACCCCCCCTGCTCAAACAGCATGCCTGCCTGTGTTGATGTATGGGACAAAGGTTGATGCGGTTGATTTTGAGTCGGAAGAAGATGATTTGATGGACGATGATACAACGATGGATGATGGCAATGCAAACATTGTTCCCACTCCTGTGCCCAAACTGAAATCAACCATAACGGGGGGCACTTCCCAGCTCAGTGATGGTGTCCATGACAAGACTAAAGGAAGGGGTTTCATAAAAGAAACCAACACTGAATTAAATAGCCCCTTTGCAACTCGAGAGTAGGAATTCCAAAGGCCCAAATTAGTCTATTCTGGGCATAAATATTTCACTATAAGGAAATGGTCTCTTGATGCGCCTAAAGATATATTTCAAGACAAATAATTATTCAATTGTAGGAACACTCTCCTATTCTCTGGATATACAATTAACATCTTAGGGTGTGAGGACCAGAACTCCCACTGGTGCAAGGCATATTCCTACTACTCATCTCCTTCAGCCCAGAACAGACTAATTTGGGCCTTTGGAATTGCTCGTGCAACCTGTGTACCTAAAGTATTTGCCTATAAGGAGGGGGTCTCTTGGTCACCTGCTACCCAAAACAAATTAATTTGGACTTGTCAAATTTCTTGTGCAAGCTATGTCCCTAAAGTCTTCGACTGTAAGGAGGTGGTCTCTTGGTGTGTCCTCACTTTCAGTTTCAAGCTCTTCTGCTTCCCCTACAATGTTTTTTATCTTTTTCCTCATGGGAATTTGTGAGAACAATCAATTTTACTGCGATAATGGGTTCTTATGTCCTCCTTCATTTGAAGAATTCTAGGTTTCTTTCTTACTGGGGTTGGAGCGTTGCTGCGGGATGTCATGCTCTTGGCAGTGGTGGCCGTGGATTGGAAACTCTTGTCACCGTGGAATTTTCCCTATTATTTGTACAATTCAGTGGTGGCTTGCAATGTCTCCAGATTTCCAACGTCAGGAGAAAGAGTGTTGTTCACCTGCTTCAAGCCAAAGAATTATTACACTGTGGAACCACTCTCATTTTTTTTTGTCGCCTCAGGTCTTCTGCAAGATATTGAGATTGCGGCAACCAAAATTAACCTTCTGAGGAGAACACTGCAAGGAATTCCTAAAAAATAATGGTAATGAGTTTTGTATGCATGTTGAAGAGCATCTCGATGGCTCCTGCATGTTGTCCCACTAGAGGAACAACACAGAATTGTATGCATGTTTTTTTTTTTTTTTTTTGCGGCTGCTGTACCTATATTTATGAAAAATATGTTCGATGCTTCAATGCAAAGAACTCAGTCCAATGTCTATGGATACATATACACTGCCCAACCATATTTTTTATGGATTTACTATTAAAAAAATTGTCTTGGAGACTTGGTTGTTGCTTCTTTGCTCTATTTAACACATCTTCTCATTTGCATGGTTCGATAGTCTCGTAATTATTGAATATTGTATTGGTTGAAGTAATTTTATATAATATGGAGCATTGAACAATTATATGACAATGCATTGTGTCGATTCTGTCAAGCTTCTATGAAAACATAAATGAATTTCAGACAATTTCAAACCAACATTCAATTCTATTCGTAATGTAGATAGAACATAGTAACACTAATTCACAATGAGGGAGTCGGTGCCCGGCCCTAGAAGTTTTATTTTCATCTCAACCTTGATGAGAAAACAATTTCGTATTTCCCTTTTGCTTCCTTGATTCCTTTACTCCAAAAGGAAACATTCTATTAGTTGTCCATCCCCTAACCTCTATTCAAACACTTTTACTTTATTAATGAAATTACCAAATTTCTTCTTCGAGAATAAAAAAAATGATATATAGTGGCTGAAGTAAAATGGGACTATGAAATCAACCACAATATTAGAATTCAAGTTCGTCATTGTTATTTCTAGATCTGAAATTTTTAAGCTATAATGCTAACAACCCATCATGCAAGAAGTTTAATACTTAAAATAATATGTCAAAGTCATTGAAGAATGTATCAAGAACACAATTACTCCCACAAGTTGCAATAAAAACAAATCTTCAACAAAGCATTTGCTCACACCCCTCTTAATGGTACAAGCATGATAGAAAATGAGTAAGTGGATAAAATATTAGACTAGAAAATGATGGTTTTGCAACAATGGGGCTTGTTTGAGACCAATTCCTGCCGAAAATTTCCCTCCGGTTTTCTATTTTCCCACTCTCTTTTATCCCCTTCTTTTCTCTCTTCTATAGTTAACAAAATTTCCCTTTTATTTTCCCCTGTATTTTCTCTTTCTGGTTACTTAGTCATTTTTTTCCGAAAATGTCTTGCTGCGCGAGTTGGCAGACTTATGGGTTCACATTTGCATTCATGCTTTTATATCACAATTCCGACCGAGCACTTCCCCTTTCCATACCTAGCCACTTTTTCAATTGCGGGTTCCTGTGCAGGCGATCTCTAAATTGCACTTCCATTTGTCTGTGACCTGCAAACAACACTTGGGCTTCCGCGATATACAAATTGACTTCCAGACTCCCACATCATCCCATGTTCTGTGTTACACATTTTTCACTCAAAAGTTTCGAGACATATAATTTGATCATCAGGGTCTCACGTCTCCTTGGGAACCCTTGTCACCTTATTTTGAAGCCCTTCCAAATGATTTCCACACTTGGCCGTTTCTTGGAATCTCTTTCGTGGATCGTCGGGTTGGCGAGTTTAGGAAATTTTCAATTCCTAGTCATGTTTCCTGTGCCTGCCACCTTCACACTTCTTTCCAAGTATATGCAATAAGTATACAACTTGTCCAGAAACATGCAAAAAATATCTTTCCAGGAAATGGGATATCTATTACAGATTTGAATATATTAGCCCTTCTTTTCCCTCTTCTATACTTAATCAAATTCATGTATCTTTTTCCCCTCTACTTTCTCTTTCTGGTTACTTAGTCGTTTTTTCCGAAAATGTCTAACTGCG
>ML782826.1:345247-378362 GCA_009831015.1 Picea engelmannii
CCTTTCTGTTCAAGTTGAAGGTGGCCACTCGGGCCTTCATATTTTCTGAGAAGTCATGGACTCTGAAATACTTCTTTAGTCCAAGCAGCCAGGCCTCTGCTTCCTCTCCCTTCTTTATTTCACCGTCGAAGGAGGGTGGTTTGGCTTTTCTAAATTCTTCGAATTTAAGACCTTTGGAAGACTTTTTCTTCTTTTGTTTCCTTCAGGAATAGGAACTGGTTCTGCTGCTAGAAGAGCCCTCTGAATCGCTAGCTTCCTTCTCAGAGGAATCATCTGACGCTTGTCCTTTACCTCTGGGGTGGACCTTTTTCGAGGTGCTCCTCTCAGTGTGGCCACTGATATGAACATGTTTTTGAGTTTCAGGTTCATGCTGCATTTATCTTTGTAGATCGGATAAACTCTGTAGTAAAACTGTGTTAATTTCTGTTTGCTTTTCTTGTTCTTTCATCATCCTTTCAATGTCAGCCTTGCAGCTTTGTAATTCGACCATGAGACTCCTCACAGTCTCGATTAGATATGGAGGGGTCCCTACTGCGCCCTTTTCATCAGACTCTTCGTCTCTATTGTGGGAGCCTTCCCCCACTTCATGGTGAGTCACCATACTATGCGTTGATAATTTCCCGCGACTGATCTTCCTCTTGTGTGAAAAAGGAAAAACGCTGGTTGTTAGTCAATATTTATATTTATTTGTAACCAGTACATAATTCATATTTTCACAGTACACACACACAATAGGGGTTTTTTATTCTTAAATTCGTCTTTTGATTAGGAAGGTTAAGACAGGGGGTCACTCCTTTTAGGAGTATTTCGAACGGAGCTTCCGTGCAACTCGTTCATGAGCCCAAGCAGGCCAAGTGTTGTAACCATGCTCTGATGCCAATTTGTAACACACCCACTACGGCATAATAAAATTTTCACCTTTTCTCGAGGGACAGAATCCCCAAAGTGCTACAGGGGGATTAGCACAGGCTAGCTCTTCCCTTTTCCACCTCCATGTGATCGTCGGTTATGACCACCGGCCAAACAACTAGGTGCCTTTTCGCATTTCACGACTTAGTGATATAAGCGAGTCGAGTCTTTCGACTTTGCAAACCCCGAAATGCCGAAATGCCGAAAAGGCTTCGATCAACAATTAGCACCCTGGGTTATGCCTTGGCTCGTATGACCACTTCTCATAAGACCACAGTCTTATTCCCTTCGAGACTTATCAATACGAGAGCCCGACCTCTTGTCAACGAGACTCCCGAATTCTCGATTTTCGATTTCCCGAAATGGCCTTTGTCACATTAGCCCTCCTGGATATGCCCTGATCCAGGTGACCACTCCTTATAAGACCTCCGTCCTATTTCTTTTGGGATTTATCAATACGAGAGCCCGACCTCTTGTCAACGGGACTCCCGAATTCCCGATTTCTGAAATCTCGATGGACTCTAACTTTCGGGATTTTCCCCGAAATCCTAGATTGCTGCCACATGTCCTCCCTCATATGGACGGTCCTCGTCATTTCACAATTTCGCGACTTGAAAACCCTAGTGACACAAATCCTTTGTCAATTCGAATCCCTAGTATCCAAAATACCTATGGACTCTCGATCTCTGCCATGTGTCCTCCACGGATGGACGGTCCAAATTGTTTGGGGACTTCGCCAGGTGCGAAGTCAAAATGCTCACCTTCCTCTTTTGTTTCCCGATGTCTGAATCCCCGAAATGGGTGATCTCGCGACACGTGTCCTCCCTTAATCAGACGGTCCAGATCTATTTCGGGACTTCCACCATGGAGTGTCCCGATCTCTTGTCCTCGAGACCTACGAAATATCGAAGTCCGAAATCCATGAAATGGGTGATCTCGTGACACGTGTCCTCCCTTAATCGGACGGTCCAGATCAATTTTGGGACTTCCACCATGGAGTGTCCCAATCTCTTGTCCTCGAGACCTTCGAAATCCTGAAGTCGAAAATCCCCGAAATGGGTGATCTCACAACACGTGTCCTCCCTTAATCGGACGGTCCAGATCTATTTTGGGACTTCCACCATGGAGTGTCCCGATCTCTTGTCCTTGAGACCTCCGAAATCCTGATACCAACTCCTCTTTCGGGACTTTCACCTCTGTTCATGAAGGCTTAACCCTCATGCATCTCCTGAGAGATCCAACGATTGTTGGGTTTTCTAACTAAGATCTGACGGTTCAGATCTGTCCTGCGTTGTGCACTCTCCTACTGCTCCTTGGACATGGAAAACCAACGGTATAGATCTCTTCCTTTCTGCCACAGAGCGCATTGGGGTTTCAGTTATCAGGATTTCACAACTCGCGAAGTACAGGGTTCTTTCCCTTTGATTCCCCGAGTGCCGAAACGCTTACCGACCACCATGTGCCCTTATAAAAGGATGGTCTAGATACTCCCACGGACCTTGGGGATCTACGGTCCCGATTTCTTCTCTACTCACGAAGATAAAAGAAGAGGGTTAAGGCATTTAACGCCCTCGTTTCTTCCTCCAATCTAACGATCGTGACTAACCGCAGATCTTCCTACAGGATCTCATCCGTCAATAGACACTTATCCCTACGCTGTCATTTCGGGATTTCGCGGATCGGGGTTTCGGGAATTGTGAGTGTGAGAGGACTTGCTCTTTAGGTACCCCGGGTGCCGAAATGCTGAAATGTCGGGATTTTAAGAGGACCATTCTTCCTTGTGCAGGATTACTAAGACTTGTGCCTTCAAATCCTTTTTCAGGTTCTTGGTAAGCTTTCCAAGAAGGGTGTCTCTATGGGGAGATATATCCAAGGTATTACCTGAGACGGATAAGGGTATAGATTTCCCGAGAACAGACTTGAAGTCTGAATTAGATCGGTATACATATATATAGCGATTTATAAAACATAATCCATACGTAGTATTTCCATTATAAGCATGCAACCACCATTTCTAGTCAAAACACCACACAGACAGTCTTATATTGAAACCATTTATAATTGCACAGACTATGATCATAAATGTCAGAATATACATTTCAAGATGCAAGATGTAAAACACTTATCAGAAATAACACCAGATGTGATGGAAACTATTGAGAGGGGTGTTCATTTCCACCCAACCGTAGGCTCAACGACTCCCAATGGATTTACCACTAGCCACCCCTGAGATGAGACCACGATGCTGCCAGACTGAGTCTCTGTTCACCAGTGACCGAGAACGAAGGTTACTCTCCTTCTTCTCTGCTATCACTCCCTTTGTATTTTTCCAGAGTTCTCCTTTTGCTCCTTCCCTCGCGTCTGCCTCTTGATCACACACTCTTCCTGCCTTTTCTCCTTTCGGTGAGGTTGCGTGTGGCACGATATTCCTCACGGTGGTTAGGTCTGAGGACTCTACGGATGGGCGGTTCACCCCCATCCCTCATTACTCATGAGGAGCCATTTACCTACCAATCTGGCGAGTCATTTAATTCGGGGCCAGCGAGCCGCTCTTGGTTCTCCAAGCCAGTGAAGTCCAAATACGATATTGGTTTTGGTGGAAGTTAATGCCACCATTCCAAGTGCCTTCCACCACCTTTCTTCAGCCATCGTGGTCTCTTTTTCAGCACACCCCCTCTCAGCAGTCCTGCAATATATATATTTATAATATTATATACATTCATCGACCTTTTTCACAAGGTCCATTCACATCACACATTCACATTTTTGAGTTTGCCACAATCAAGGTCCAATATATTTACGAATATATTGGAAAGGATGAATCAATGATGCTCATCCACTCTGTAGCCCCTTCTCCATTTGACCTAACTACTTAAAAATAGGAAGAACAATGAAGGAAGAGAAGAAGAGCTATATAAACATATTAGTATGGATCTTTAAAAAACCTAAATCATATTACCTAAAAAAAAACTAAAAAAAACAAATAAAATTGAAACATCAAGGTCACCTTCTCCCCTCCCACACCATCTAGGAGATGGTAGACTCTATAAAGAATCTAGCTAAAACAAATTTGTATAAAGGAGTATATTCCATCCCTTGCTTGTGTGGTAAAGTTTAAATATGAGAGATCCATGGGGTATATTCCATCCTTTTTCATGTGGTAAAGTTTAAATAGGAAAGATCCATGGAGGTAAGGTTAAACAAACATAGTGTAGATTTGAGGCATGAAAACTAGCCACCAAATCTACTTAGAGAAAACCAAAATCATAGCTGAAATACCATACTAAGAGAAAGAGAAAAATACATAATAAAAAAATAAAAAATGGAAATCGAAATGAACCCAAAAAATCTCAACATAAATGAAGGCACTAAAACAAGTGGAACCTAAAAACCTGTTTTATAACTCCTTCAAAATTAATCACATAAATATATAGATGGATGAATAAAAACCTATTTTACACCTCCTTCATAAATATATAGATGGATGAATTAATAACTTCTCATAGTATATGAGGGTTTTTAATAACCAACATATTATTAGCAATTAGACTCCATGAAGGAAAACTTTGAATTGTTAACCTATGAGGATGATCACAACCTCAATAGCATGGATCGAAACGTTGAGTAAATTTTAAAAATCCAAAATGCAGTTTCGCTCCATCTCACGATATACTACGTAATCATGGTTTACAAACATGATATGTTACCAAAGATTCTCTAAATATCAACATATTCCCTCAACTGAATGATAGGATGTGTTGGCAAGCACATGACCTGCTGCAATTAGGAAATGGCCAACACTTGAAGTTGCCCAGTGATTTATAGTGAATGTCAACATAGAAGAATTATACTCCCTAAAAGACACATTGAGTGTAATTACTCCTTGGTGACAAACTTTCTTTTATAATTTTTTTTTATCTTGACTTATAAACACAAAATTGCCAAGCAACACTTTATATGTTCACAATATTTTTTCATAACTAGGGTTCTATTTTTTTGGCATGAGTGGAGATAGTATTAAATAAATATACTAGGGTTCTTAAGTACCTCATACCTCATGAAAATGATTTTTCCCTTAATACTCCATGAGAGTTAGTTTCAAAATGATAGGTTGGAGTGAGATCTTAAGGCGAGGAAGAGGCTCTAATTGGTTATTTGGCAGGTTAGGGCTTGTGGGTACTATGTGAGAATGCAAAAATTCTTTGAATTGGCAAATTAGTGTATGTTAGTTTTATTGTCAAGAAGCTTTAGGATGGATTTTGATCTTTAGAGTGAATAAAACATGTCTCTTTATTATGGACCCAAAACCCTATATAGTATAAAATAGAAAAAATAAGTAATCTATGCCTCAAGAATGAAAGAGAGTCAATGAATAAAAAGCCTCTTTGAGGGGGATAACCTTCTTTTTAAATATATCCAATTCATAATATGAGATGCTTCTTCAAACAAATCTCCTTAATATTTAAATAGGAGATAAATAGGGCATGATGTATCCTACATTCTAGGTTGAACTAACTATAACTAATATGATAATAATGAATGAGGGTTAGGACCCTAACATAGCTTCCTTCTTTTAATTTTTTTTTTCCCCTCAAAACTATAATTGAGGGTGTTTCTTCAGTAATTGGTCATCTTCTCACGTGCTTCTTCTAGAGGCATATTCTTCCACTTGATTAGGTACTCCATAATGGTTATATTCCAAATAGATAGAGAATGTTGATCTGTAACTTTTTTTTGTTCAAGAATTGATTTTTATTCTTCGTCTAAATCTAGAAGTCTAGTCAATACTAGCATAACATGTCCAATAATATTTTTTAGGCAAGAAACATGAAAAAACTTATGAATATGTGAAGAAGGAAAATCTAACTCATAAGCTGCTTCTCCAATCTTTGTGAAGGATCTTGTAAGGTCCATAAAATTTTGGAGATAGTTTTTAATTCTTCTTTTATTTGAGAAGAAGTTGCTTATATTGTTAGAAGTTTAAGATATACCCAATCTTTGGCCTCAAATTGTCTTTCACTTCATTGCCTATCTACTTTTTGTTTCATCATGTTCTAGGGTAGCATTTGAAGATTTTCTTTAATTATTTGCAAAGTTTCTTTAGTCTTCTCAATATTTAAGTCTATTACCTATACTTTGGAATTGTCCCACAAAAATGACATGATGCTAAGAGATGTATATCCATAAGGAGATTGAAATGGAGACATTTAAGTGGTGATAGGTCATATTATACCATCATTATGCTAAATGAAGCCACTTGACCCATTGGAATTATTTGTCGAAGGAATAGCTACAAAGATAAGCCTCTAAACATTTGTTTAATATTTCAGTATAACAATCTTTTTATGGATGATATGTTGAAATCATGGTGATTGTTGTTCATGTTATCTTCCATTACTCCTTCAAAAAATTGCTTGTGAATTTTGGATCTCTATCACTTACGATCACTTTAGAAAATCCATGAAACCGATGAATTTCTTTCATGAAAACTTTTACTACTTGGATTCTAGTATATGTATTTTGAATTCCACAAAAATGTGCATATTTTGTGAGTATATTTGTTATGTATATAAAATAACATTGTGTGTGTGTGTGTGTGTAACTTAGGACGTTAATGTATTATTAAAGGGTGCATTCATAAAGACAAAAAATTATATGAATGATCACCACAAGGCCTATAAATGCAAGGTCATTTTTCATTGTAAAACATCATACATTTTTATATCATATTCAAATATACATTTATATATTTTTGGGTCTATCAAATTATAAGTCAGAAACTATAAAAGTTTCTGCTACATTGGTGTGAGATCTAGACCTCGTAAAAAATACCAAGAGTCGGTAATTTGTTTTACGAAATTCAGGATTTTTTTAGTAGACCCGATAAAGCCACTTGACCCATTGGGATTGTTTGTCCAAGGAATATCTACGAAGATAAGCCTCTAAACATTTGTTTAATATTTCTATTGAACAATCTTTTTATGGATGATATGTTGAAATCATGGTGATTGTTGTTCATGTTATCTTCCATTACTCCTTCAAAAAAAATTCTTGTGAATTTTGGATCTCTATCACTTACGATCACTTTAGAAAATCCATGAAACCTATGAATTTCTTTCATGAAAACTTTTACTACTTGGATTCTAGTATATGTATTTTGAATTCCACAAAAATATGCATATTTTGTGAGTATTTTTGTTATGTATATAAAATAACACTGTGTGTGTAACTTAGGACATTAATGTATTATTAAATGGTGCATTCATAAAGACAAAACTTTATATGAATGGTCACCACAAGACCTATAAATGCAAGGTCATTTTTCATTGTAAAAAATCATACATTTTCATATCATATTCAAATATACATTTATATATTTTTGGGTCTATCCAATTATAAGTCAAAAACTATAAAAGTGTTTCTACATTGGTGTGAGAGTTAGACCTGGTAAAAAAATACCAAGACTAGGTAAATTGTTTTACCAAAGTCAGAATTTTTTTTAGTAGACCTGGTAAATCGGTTTTTATCGAACCCAGTAAAAAAATTTAACAGACCTAGTAATTTATTTTACCAAACCCCAAAAAAAATTTTAACAGACCCAAAACATTTAAGAAGTAATAGAATAAAAAAGGAAAACACTTGGTCCAAGTGACAAATAAACAAAGAACTATAAATTCATAAGGAAGACATACAATCTTTGAAATATCATTTGTATAGAATTGAGGTTGGCATGAACAAGCAACATGAAGAATTAATGGAAATGTTGACCAAACAAGGTATAGATCATAAAGATATGTTACAAAGAGTACAATATACATTACATAATATAATCACATTCTAAAGGCAAGAGAAGATTGAAAGAGAGGAAGTAACTAGTAATCATGCAAATACATGAAATATAATAATGGAAAGACTGGAGAAAATCACACCACAACCTTCATCAATCTCAAATAGAGAAGTATTAGGGATATATTTCTTAGGAAATATAAGAAACTCATGATTTCAAGATAGAGACTATAAAAAAGTTAAAAAGTAATGTGAAATTGATGAAAAACACATTGATTTGAAGGAACTTGAAGAAGAACTAGAAATTACTCATAAAAATGAAGAAATTGATATCAAACCTCCAATATAAG
Organism: Picea engelmannii; assembly: GCA_009831015.1. Taxonomy (NCBI): domain Eukaryota; kingdom Viridiplantae; phylum Streptophyta; class Pinopsida; order Pinales; family Pinaceae; genus Picea; species Picea engelmannii. The sequence continues at coordinate 353,293 of ML782826.1, forward strand.
AAATAGTGGATGAGGCCCTTGAAGAAACTATGAAACTTCTCATGGAAGAATTTGAATACACACAAAGTGTTGTCACTATGACATAAATAAAACTCATGTTTACTCCATATGATTCAAGCTCCCACCAACGATAGGATTTTGACCTTGTTGTATTCCCATTTCTAGAGTTTCCTAAGTTTAAATTGGTGGAAAAAGAGTTTAAAAAGAATCATCAGATCCACTATGAAATAATTGACTTGTTAAAAACCAAAAGGAGATATTATTCTATAGTTCTAGAAAATAGAAAACATCTCGATGTTGGAAAACATCATACAAAGAACGGTGAAATGAAACAAGTAGAAGGTTATCAAAATTGCAACTCAATTTCAAGAATGTTAGAGTGACAACAAATGCAAGGAAAAACAACAATATTTTCTCATCTAAAGTTGAGATCGATTAAATGGTTAGAACACTAGATTCACTAATAAAGGAAGGGAGGAGTTCCCAACTAGATGAGAACCACATTGGTATTGAATTATGAGTGGCATTGTTGTCACCTGATCGTGAGGTCCAACTCTTTGTGATTTGTACTATAAGCACATTCACATGAAAGAATGAGGAATACCATGCTAAATTAATTGGCACCTTTACTATCCTCCCTCTTTAGCTCATGATCATGCCTTATACCAAGCCATTCATGAGGCACTTGTTCTTAGAAGGTGGTGCTTTGAGACCCCTTATTGAAATTCTCAAATTTCCCAATATATGAATGGATGCAATTTTTTCTCTTGACTCTTATTCATGGGAATCCAAAATCGACCATGGAATTATAATTGAGTGAAGGCTACATGTTTTAATATGTCTCGTCTTCTCATTTGAGATTCACAACAATCTAGAGCTTGCATCGAGGTTCTTCAACTTGCTTTTCACCATAGTTATTTCTAGGGATAGAGAGGCCCACTTCCTCAATACAGACAACCTTTGACTCCTAACAAGGATTGAACTAGCTAAAAATATGTCTAAATGATAAATTACAATGGGGATATGGACTAAGAATATGCTAATAATCGACACATTTATTGACTATATAACTAAGAGATTAATTTTTAGTATGAAGGAGCATGATGACTTCATTGCTCACTATATAGTGTGCTCATGAGATCAATTTGTTCATCTATCCTTACCATTTTCAAGGTAATTTTTTAATAAAAAACTATTTGGAGATTCTTCTGGAGCTCTACTACTCAGGTGAACAAGATGACCCATAATAAGTAGTGAAAGTGTTGCAGAATATCACACACCAATTTGTGGCAAATAAGTTTGGAATCCTTTTTGTGGCAATTCCCTTTCTTTTTGCCAACCCAAACAAAACCATTTCATTCCTTGAGATGGCACGATATGACAACAACTATAATGAGAATAAACCTAACTTAATTATGACATTGGCCTTATGTGCAAATTAGTTGAGAATGTGATGTTTAGTTATTGATGCATGCATGCATTCTCTTCATTTTGGAGCATTATGAAAAGATCAATGAAAAATATGGAAATCCATCATGGACAAAATATTTTGAAGATGACTTGTGGGATATATTAAGGTAAGGGCGAGGTTTAGGGTTAGAACAAATTACAATGCTTCAAGGATGTAGCATCTTAAAGAAGGTGGCAATATAGTGTATATAAAATAACATTGCTAATAACACACACACTATAGGACTTAAGCCTTTAATGTATTATTAAAGGGTGCATTCATAAGGATATAACATTACATAAGTGGTCACCACAAGGCCTATAAATGCTATGCATGATTATTCATTTTAAAACACCATTCATTTTATATCTTATTCAAATATACATTTATATATTTTTTGGTCTATATCCAATTAAAAGTAAAAAACTACACAACCTTTCGCTACACTATCCATGACCACAAAAATGGAATTATTACCTTCTAATTTTGGTAAAACTATAATTAATTCCATTGATATCTCTTACCATATTCGATTAGGTATGTGTAAGGGTTGAAGTAACCCTGAAATCTTGATAGTTTTCTTTGGTACAACAAATATTCTCTTATAACATATATCTTACAATTGGTTGAAGTAATCTTGAATGCCCTACCATGGGAGAGTTATGAGACTCCCTTAATATTTGTTGTTTCAACTTTCATTGAGAGTATAAAAATATTCTATCCTTGCACCAAAGGATGTTTCTTTTCGAATCCCAATGTTCCATAGAGTTCTTCCATTCTTTTAGACATTATATTTTTTTCTAGTACTATTGTCTTCTTCGAGCTTCTTCCAACGACACAATAATGGAAGATGTAATGGAATATAAACTAGATGCTTCTTCTATTATGTAGAGGGAATTTTCTACCACATTCTCCTTCCCTTTCTTGCAGATATCGCATTTTGGTTACCCATTTTTGTTACTTATTTGAAGACACCCTTTTGCTCAAAAAATTAATCGAGGATATCATGTTATATCTTGAATTTAAAATTCCTTCCAATGAGATATTTTCACAATTTCTTTATTGCATGTAAAATAGTTAACATTTCTTTTTCATAAGCAGATTTCACCAAATATTTTCCCTTGAGCAAATTATGTTCAAAAGCCAACGATCTCCCTTCTTTCATTCATATTTTTCCAATTATGTTTCCTGATGCATCCATTGATCCATAATGCAAAGGATGATGAGCTAATACAATTTAAAACCTAGGTTACAAAAGAACTATCCAAACCCTAGGTGTATGAGGAGTAGTCTAATGTAAATCCAACTCACTCTGTCAAAATCCTTATACAATTCCACTTTGAAGGAAATTACCTTTAGTTTTCCTATGTGGATAGAGTGAATCCCTTCTTGGGCTAGGCCTATTGCTTCATGGATTTGACACCCCTTTAAAAAAACAAATTGTTCGAAGGAGATGATGACCAAGAGAAGGTCCTTCAACCTCCTGGCAATCATTTTTGTGATTATTTTATAAATTATATTGTAGAGCAATATGGTCATGAACTGGTCGAAAGATCAATGATTATTAGATTTGGGAATCAGGGCAATAAAAGTCGCATTGAAGGTTGCTAGGACTTGACCTAAGGATGTAGAGTACTCGACCAACTTTTGCAAATCGTCTCCTTGGATACTTCAACCATCGGTTTTTTATTCCCTTTTTTATCAACGAATCTTGGAAAAAGGCTTGCAACGTTGAGGTTTACATAGACTGTTGCATGGGAATTAGACTTGAATAGGTTTTTAAAGTGTTGGGTCTCCTCATGCAATTTCATCAAAAGAGGTGGCCTTAGAACCATTAGATCTATCTATGGCCCAAATTGTGTTTATGTCCTTACATCTGTTTGCAAAATGATGAAGGAAGTTGGTGTTTTCGTCTCTGGATTGCAACTATAGAGAATGAATCTTTGGTCTCCATTTATTTTCCTTATTTAAGAGGATTGTCCTTGTATCCTTCCAGGTTTTAAATTCATCCTTTGGTGGTCCATTAGATGTCTATGTACCTCAACATCAAGCCACTGCTGTAATTTTTGTTATATGTCTAGTAAAGTGCTATCTTCCCTCTTCCTTTTATCTTTGTTCTAGGATATTGTAACTTCCTTGGCTCGTTTAATGTTTGAGAGGAATGGAGAGAAGACGATTTGGACGATGATGGATTATAAGGATTGCAAAACCCTATTTTTCCCAAGACTGTAATTATGCACAAGCTCCATATATTAATGTTATGAGGCAGGTAATTATGTTTTGATTTTATAGGAACACCAAACCGCTAACTGAGAGGGAACAACCTTGATAGTACTGCCCATGATACACCATAGGAAATTGATGAGGCAAGGTTCGATTGAATGATTATGGGAGGTGGAGCTCAGATGTATCAGTGAATAAATTAGGAAGCTTGCACATCAAGCTAATTTATGCTTGAAAACATAATGCTACACCTACCGTCATACCAGACTTATATGAAACCACGTGACCATTAAAATAAATTGCAGAGGATATTGGGGAAATTAATGATTGTTGGAAGTTGGTCCATGCAGAGAAAAATGTTGACTGAACAACTGGCAGAGGGATACCATGGAACCATCCTTTAGTATGGGAATTGCAGATTCTAGTTTATGTTTGCAGGAAGTCACATAAATCTTGAGGGAAAAAATAAGAAGGTAGGAGACACACACAACATAAGAAGGTAGGAGACACATAGATGAAAAAGAGAGAACATATCATAGAGGTTCATGCATGCTATTGAGAAAGAGAATGAAAATGAAGAGCTTTCTAGAGGAGAACATGAAGCTTGCCTGATTGATTGATGATCACCCTGAACAGAGAAGACCAGGATCTTGATCTGGAGCATTAATGGGTTGTAGCGTAGTGCTTACTTGACATAAACCGACACTTGTAATGGGATATCGTTGAGGGACTGTTGAGAAGAGAAGGGAATATCTTGTGAAGAGGAAATCCAATTGAGAAACCACTTGATAAACCTGTGGAGACCTGAAGCTTAGTGGGAGGTGGAAACTTCTACTGTGTCAGAGGAGCATGGAGAGTAACCTTCCTGGATCATCACAAAATCGGAACCCTGATGAGTCAATTTCCTTGGTGGTATCATGGCTTGGTGCGTGGGTGGCGTAATGTATGAAGTTACTCTACAACAAGGCTTAAGGTTGGGAGGAAATACACTCTCTCTTAGTTAGTGGATTTGGTAATATTCTTACCAGATAAGTGTTTATCTACACTAAAACTACTTATGAATGATACATTTGTATGCATGTGTAAAGGCATGAATTTAAGGGGAAACACAGTCATTTACAATCCATGGTTTGAATGCATGAAAGTCGAGATATGTTGTGGTGCTTATTACTGATCTAATAATCGTGAAAATGAATAAGTATGGACTATTTCATACTTGAACACTTTGTATCCTTGTATGGAGATATTTTAAAACATGCAAGGTTTTTCCCTTAAGTTTCAATAACTTGTAACGACCTTAGAGTGGTTTTGAACCCTTGAAGATAAGGTTGAATTCCTGTAGAACTCAATAAATGGATAAGTCCCCGAAGTGGTGGTTTTATTACTATGAAATCTTGTATTAACCTAGGAGAGATTGTAGTCGTCGATCTAGATAATCCAAAGATCTCAACCCTTCGTCAACGAAGGCACATCGTCGTGAACGACCGAGTGCTAGAACTGTGTAAAGTATGATGACATTGGTAGTCGTCGAAAGGGTGACAACTGTCGATCTAATTAGATGATAGAAGAGAGATATGAGCCATTGATCGTGGTCGGTTTGTCTGTCATGATTAGAGAAACTCTGAAAGGATATCTATACCATTGATTTCTTCCAAAGGACTCAAGAGACTGACATGGATGGTACCATATGTCTAGTGTAATTTTTTCTACATGTCATGGTAACTCAGGATTCGAAGGAGGAACTCTAAGCTTGAGTGTGGATTGTATATATGGAAGCGGGTCGTTCAAATCTCAATCATTTCTCAGGGAGATTATAAGTGCATCGACGTCGTCCATCGAAGAGGGTTCATCGGAGTAGTTAGATAGTCTGGAAAAAATACACTTTGAACGAGAGGACTCCGAGCGCTCATCCAGATCGTGGATCGATGAGTGGGTGAGATGCGATTATAGTTGTCGATATGTCATAGGTCCCACCTAATCCATGAGAGGATATGGAGATGACCTGATGACATGGTTTTCCAAATCAGTAGTCCATGTGTCCAATGTGGTGGTAGGTGTCACTTAGGGATTGGTCAATGGGATGAGGGTGGGTCCCATTGGAAAAACAGGTCCTTTGGATCTTCATTTCAACTATGGCCATTGGATTTGTCGAGGTTCATCCTCGAGAAACCTGGGTCATAGATCTCTAATGTATCTTCATTAAAGGTAGAAGGTGGGTGAACAGGGAGAAGGTCTGAATGTCGACAACACCAGCATCGACGACTCAATGAGATCCATCGATCTACCGTTGGGTGAGATCCATTGAAGACGATGACATCATGAATGAAATGGAATTCCAACAAGGCAACGAGAGTGTCCCTAGGATGATAGGTTTCAATTTTTGGTTTGTTTATGAGAGTTCATAGAGGAAAGACAGTGGAAACCATTGATCTCGTTGGAGATTTCACGAGGAGATATGGACCATTGGATCCAGATGCTTCATCGTCAGAAATGGGGGAGGTTGGTAAGGTAAAGTTCGACCAAGAAGTGTCTACGACGACAGAGCAATTGTCGACGATGATGGGAGTCGAGGCTAACAACAACCGTTGATCAGTGGAGGAAGGAGGTGAAACCTCCACTGTAGATATTTTGGGTTACATCCAGACACCGTGTAAACCTTGGGAGCTGGGTGTTAACCTCCACCTCAAATGACGTCGTCGTCGTGCTCTAAACTGCAGAGATCAAGAGCTAAGAGTTGTAGGATTTGGGGAAGGTACTCCTTGGTGTATCGTCGTTGGAGTTTCAATAGTGAGAGTGAATTATGGGATAAGAAGTCTCGACGATGATGAAAGGTGGGCCAAAGGATTGGGCCCGTGAATCTAACGTTTCATTCCCACATAGGATGGCATGAGTAATAAGAGACCATGTGGACACCATGAGGTAAAGAGTTGTTAATTGACCAACGAAGGCCCTAAAATCTAAGAGGCTATAAATTTTGATCCTGAGCTCGGAATTGAGCATGGTTATAGTCATTGGAAATTTCTCAATGAGCAAAAGATGATAACATGATAGAGAAAAGGTTTTGAGATAGTCGAGGAAAGTGAAATTTTCTTAATGCCCCATCCCTTAAAATGACACTTAGCGGGTTGGGTGTGTTATAGAGTGGTATCAGAGTAGAGTTCAATCTCTAGGATTGAATGGGGCACCAAGGATACTTAGTACTGTTTAAAAAGGAATTTATGTTGTCTGGAATGCATGTTTTTAAAACAATGACATAAAATGTTAATGGTAACTGTTGTTTCAACACGTATGATGAATTGAAAATCATAAAGGTGAATGGTGCAACGTAGTATGGATGACACCTCACACCTCAGAGATGAGGAATTTGATTGTCGGAGGGACAGAGAAACGCCTCTATATTTGATGGCCACTATGAGAATTCTGAAGCCAGATAATGAGAGACTTATGAGAGCCCATGCCAAAAAGGAAGAGTTAAATGCAGTTCTACTGTAGAGCCTATTCGAAATTCAAAAACATCTGCAACAAGGCCCTAGCAATGCATAATTACAACAGTTGGAGAGGTTTTAAACCCCTTCGAATGCTCAAAAGCATGGATTGTCTCACAATGATGCAGGAAGGAGTTCTTCTAGAAGGAAGCAACAGGGTACCAAGAAAGGTGAATCGAGTGGAGGTGTTTCCACAGAGTCCTCTATCCGAAAGTTTATTTCAGAAAGACAGTCTAGTAGTGGAATGGAATATAGCATTTCTAAGAAGAGAAAGAGAAAGAATTCTCATAGTTTTATGACTGAAGAATTTAAGAAGGATAAACTGTGGACCTTAATTGTTGGGGAGATAAATAAAGGAGAATAAGCCAAAGCATGGCTATTTGGTTTGAAAAAGTACTTTCGAGTACATAATTATTCTAACAATACCAAGGCAAGGATTGCAGCATTCAACCTAAATGGAGGGCCTTCCATTTGGTGGGAAGACCTCAAGGAAATAAAAAGGCTCAAGGAAAGAAAATTGACATGGAAATAATTTGAGAAATACTTTTGTAAAGCTTACCTATCTGAAAAGTATTATGGTAAAAAAATAAAGGAATTCCATGAGCTTAAGTTGGGCAACTTACCTTGGATGCATATRCAAAAATATTTATGGAGTTGTTGAGGTATGTTCCTTGCATTAAAGATGAGAAGGTGAGAATCTAAAATTTTCTTAGTGGGTTACCACCCAATATGTTGGAGGACACAATTCAAAAGGACAAATGTTGTTAYGATCAGTCCAAGCACAAGCACGAGTCTTCCAAAGATTGGAAAAGAAAGGAAAATAGTGGATTCCAGAAGAAAGGGTTCAAGTATTTTCCCCGCAAGAATTACAGGAAGGATGYGCAATTGGTTCAGYCAAACATGAGTGTGCATCAACAAAACATTTCGTCTCAAAGTAGGAATAAACTAGCAGAGCAKRCAAGGGAAAGAACATAGGATCAAAAGAAAGGACCTTTACAATGCTGGGGATGTGGAGAGCCACATATGTTGAGGGGTTTTCCCCGCTGACAAAATGACAATCAAAGAGTGTATAACTTGCAAGAGGTAGCTGCARTCAACAACGTAGCCAAGAGTGTGTCGAGAATCTATGCAATGGTAGAAAATCGACAAGCATACCACCAAGCCTCTGTGATGGAATTGGAAGGTATTATTATTGAACAACCAATCTCTTTTTTAATTGACCTAGGATACAATATTATTTATATTTCACCTTGAGTGGTTGAGGCATGTTCATTATAGAGAAAGAAACACACCAAAGCATGGTTAGTTCATTTAGCCACTGGAACAAAGAAGAAGGTGGCATAGGTAGTTGAAGCTTGTTCAGTTGGGATGGATGGATTTCACACCCAAGTGGTTCTAAATATCCTACCCCTTGGTTATTATGACATGTTATTTGGCATGGATTGGTTAGCTTCCCATAAGGAAAAAATAAATTGTTATGAGAAAATTTTAGAATGTGAAGATGAGAAAGGAAATACAAGAATTTTGCAAGGAATTTGGAAGTCGGTATCTGTGAGACAAATATTAGTGTTGTAAATTAATAAGTTTAGAAGAAAAGGGTGTCCCTTGTATGATATACAAGTATTAAACTTGGCATAAGGTAAGGAGTTGAAGGTTGAAGACCACCTAGTGCTATGGGATTTCAAAGATGTGTTTCCAAAGGAGGTGCCTGGATTACCTCTGAAAAGAGATATTGATTTTTCAATCGATATCATGCCTGGAGTAGTGCCAACATTGAGAGTGCCTTACCGAATGAGAAAACTAGAGTTGGAGGAACTGAGAATACAGTTGAGAGAAATGTTGGACAAGGGTTACATTAGGCCAAGTGTGTCCCCATGGGGATCACCATCCTTGTTTGTAAAGAAGAAATATGGTACCTTGAGACTATGCATCGATCATAGGAAATTGAATAAGATGACCATCAAGAACAAATACCCTTTGCCTAGAATAGACGATCTCTTTGATCAACTCATAGGGGCTATAGTTTTCTCAAAGATAGATTTGAGGTCAAGATATCACAAAGTCAGGATTAAAGATGAGGACATCCACAAGACAACCTTTAGGAAAAGGTATGGACACTATGATTTTGTTGTGGTATCATTTAGGCTTACAAATGCACCAACTGCATTCATGTGTTTAATGAATAGTGTTCTCAGCAAGTATTTAGACAAGTTTTTCTTAGTATTTGTGGATGACATTTTGGTGTATTCCAATAACTGAGAGGAGCATGAAGAACACCTCAGAATGGTGTTACATGTGTTAATAGAACATTAAATGTATGCCAAGTTCAACAAGTGTGATTTCTTTAAAAAGGAAATCCAATATCTAGGCCATGTAATCTTAGTTAAAGGAGTGGCGGTAGACCCTACAAAGATCAAGAAAATCATGGATTGGTCTGCCCCTAGAAAATTGATAGAAGTGAGATCCTTCATGATGTTGGATGGATATTACAGAAGGTTCATTGAGGGATTCTCCAAGATAACTAACCCTATTACTTCATTAAAAAGGAAAGGGAAGAAGTTTGTGTGGTCACTGGAGTGTGAAGATAACGTCCAACATCTAAAGAAACTATTGACTAATGCCCCTATTTTGAATATTACAGACACAGAAAAATACTTCTTGGTTTGCACAGATGCTTGCAAAGAAGGACTCGATGGAGTTCTCATGCAAGAAGGACAAGTGGTTTGTTATGAATCATGTAAGTTGAACAAACATGAGCATAAGTATGTCACCCACGATCTAGAACTTGCAGTAATTGTACATGCACTGAAGATGTGGAGACACTACTTGCTCGAGAGGAGATGTATCCTCATGACCGACCATTGTGATCTGAAGTATTTATTTGACTAGTTGAGATTGACTGTTAGACAGGACAGGTGGATGTTGTTGATCAATGAGTTTGACTTCAAAATAGAACACATAAAAGGAAAAAAGAACAAAGTAGCCGACACACTCAGTCGAAGTGTTCAAACAATACACTTAGAAACAACAAGTGTAGGAGAGTCTGACATTCAATATAGGATTAAGACCCTCTTTCCAGAAGACGAGTTCTTCAATTAAGTGAAGGAAAGGTTGCAATACGAACCCATGGAAAAAAGGTATGAAGGATATCAACTAAGGGTTGATAATATGCCATTGTAATAGGTTGTATGTGCATAATTTAGGGGATTTGAGGCACTTGATTATGGATGAGTTCCATTGGAGACCATATGTAGGTCACCTTGGTTACCAGAAAATGGTGACAATAGTTAAACACCTATATTATTGGCTTGAAATGAACCAAGACATTGCACATTACAATGTGAAGTGTTTGGAGTGCCAACAGGTAAAAGTCGAGCATCCACACCCTGATGGACTATTGTAGCCTATACAGATACCAAAATGGAAATGGGAAGTGATTTCCATGGATTTCATCACTATATTACCCAAGACAACCAAACAACATGATGCAATCATGGTCATAATGGATAAGTTGAGCAAGGAAACTCATTTTAGTCCCATAAAATATACTTATAAATCCATAGACGTTGCCAATGTTTTTATAAAAGAAATATTCATATTGCATGGTTTTCCTAAAACCATAATTTTAGATAGAGACGCTAAGTTCACCTCAAATTTATGGAAAAGATTATTTGCAGGTTTAGAAACGCAATTGGCATTTAGCACAACCTACCATCCTCAAATAGATGATCAGACCGAAAGGGTGAACAAAGTGTTAGAAGATATGCTACGAATGCATGTTATGCATCAGCCCAAGCAGTGGGAAGAATATCTGCCTTTGATAAAATTCATGTACAACAATGGTTATCAAGAATCACTGGAGATGACCCCATTCGAGGCTCTATATGGCAGAAAGTGCAGAGTTTCGATTAGTTGGGATATTCCTATGGATAAAATTATACTTGGACCAGAACTACTAAAGGAAATGGAACATGCCATAGTTTTTTTTTGTAAGTTAGTAAGTATATTAGAGCCTTCTGAAAATTTACAAACTGTCTGTTCTAGGTGTCAACAGTGCCCAGCTGGTAAACCACTGTTGGCCCTGGTTCAAAAATTTAATGACACTTGTCCAAAAAATGATGACACTTGTCCAAAAATAAATAGAAGTGATCATACTGAGAAAACCTACTATTCCACGCAGGGCTCTGGGCTGTCTGAGTTTTAATCTAAGCAGAGATGTCTGTCTAAGAAGAGCAGATTGTCTATACAGTTTCCTAACAAACTGGAAAATCATGGAGTAAAAGACTAGAAAAAAGAGAACTTTTTCAGAGACCTGGACCATAGGATGGGCCTGTGAATACTTGGGTATTCTTCATCTTTCCCTTGTCTCGTTCATCGCTTGCCTACCTGAGGTCTTGGAGGAAGAGTAGCAAATTGTCCACCCTACTCCTTTGTTCTTAATCTTGCGTTTGTAAATCCCTGAGGTCCATTTTGATGTCCTGCTGTCCTTTGGACAAATCTCTCAAAGCTTGAGTGATCTCTTCCTGTTTAACATGGTTGTGGCAAGGGGGACAAAATGTGGAATCCTCCAAATTGGTGGAGGTGGCTTCAGAAAGGTGGCGTGATAGGGTAGCGGCGGGAGGTGGTCATCATGGTGGAAGAGGAGAGGGTGGGGGTGGTGCGTATCCTAGGGAGTTCCCGAAGGCGTCGAACCATTCAACCTGACAGCCATACTCATTTGACAAAGGTGAAAGTTATTGAGTGGATTCAAGTTGCGTCACTGCTAGAGCAAGAGCTAAAATAGGAGGCAAGATAGGAAGAGCATCCATAACTGGAGGGATATCAGTGCCATACATTTCCATGTCTGAGAGGTGGGCCGAATTTGGCATTTTCCTGGCCCTAGCTTCGTACCAGGCTGCACCTCTTCTAGACTTGCCTCTCAGGCATGGAATAAGGGTTGTCGAGGCTAAGAGGGTGGATGCACAGAGCTTGAAGATCAGCAGAAACCTGTGAGGAGGAGGGAAGGTGTCGAGAGCTATTAGAGTGAAAATGCCCCTGAGTTTGGCTATGAGGGCTCCTATTTCGGGACCAGGAGGTGACCGCTGAGGTGACGTGCATCTCTCCATGCGCGATCCCTCCCTGCAAGTTCTCCAGCTCGTGCAACAGGCTCTTGGCTTGAAAGTTTGACATGGTGGCAGCGTGGGAACTTAAGTTGCGAGGTGATGTGCCAGGAGGGGGATGGGACTTGCCGGGAGTGCTTGTACATGTGAGTGCCAACTGGCTGACTAGCTAGCCAGTTGGTCTCTCTATGTCTTGTTTGCACGAACTGCCTGGTATCACCCCATATGAGGGACGATATTTGGTTATTGCAATGGTTCTGCAAGCTAATATCCAGGGGTGAGAGCTAGTGGAGGTCGGGGTGCATGAGAATTCCCCTTTGTTCAAATCAAATCCATAATTCACCAACAAGTTGACCACTTGGCTTGTTGTCCTTCTGATGTGGGATGGCAGGATTACCCAGTTGGGCTGTAAAAGGGATTTTATTCTTAGGAGCCCATTCAAGAGTCTCTGGGAAATTTTTCCTGGGTTAGCCCCATTCAGGAGACGACCGAGAAGATGAATGACAATTTGAGAATCTCCTTCTGCAATGATTGGGAAGAGCTCTTGGTCTTTGGCTTCTTGTAGAGCTATGAGGAGACTCCAAATTTCCATAGCATTGTTGGTGTTGTGCCCAATACTTCCGATTGCAATATGTAGGATTTCCCCTTTGTTGTTGCGAATGACTTCTTCGTAGCCTACTGGACCTGGATTCCCTTTGGAGGCCCCATCGAAATTCATCTTGTGGTACCCTATTTCTGGCACCTTCCACATTGTGGGACTTGGCTCACGATGTGTCTTGGTGCCAGAGTCGATGGGAATGGACTGTGGTTGAAGTTGCCAATGATGGAGGATGATGCGTTCGTTTGTCAGGTAGTTCCAGTCTTGATCATTCCAGGGATGGAGGGCGATTTTTTCTTTGATGTTGGAGTGAATACTTTCCCAAACCAGCTGCCAAGGTTTAGTCTCGGACTTGAAGATTCATCGATTTCTTTCTTTCCAGATTTTCCAGAGGATGAAGCCCGGTAGAAGCTGCCAGATTTTGTTGAGGATAGGGGAATGGAAGATCAAGGTGTGCCAAGATTCTAAGGTTTCCCAAAGGCCTGTACGCTTTCTGTCGGTGGTGCACATAAGGTTGGCACTGTAGTCCTAGATATTTGAGCTATAGGAGCAGAGATTCAAAAGATGATTTTGTGTTTCCTCCTATGAACCACAAAGTTGGCACCAGGAAGGCCCTATAAATCCCCTTTTTATTAAATTATCCCAAGTGAGGATGCTACTGTGCGCAACTAGCCAAAGAAAGGTACTAATTTTTGGCCATGAGTTTGTTTCCCAGATCTTGCTCCATATTGTCTCTATCGGTAGGGAGTCGTGTCCGGATTTGAGCCTGTAAGCCTCTTGAATGTTGACGGTACCTGTGGAGGTATGACCCCATCTGAGAATGTCGTTTCCTTGTTGGTTTAGGATTTTTCTTGCATCCAAGTGATCCAATAAAGGTTGGATGTTGATTTCGTTGGGAAAGTTCAGGGCCTCGTGGGTGTTTTTGCAATTGCGCCAGATGTCCTGATTTCTTGCAGGGTGCCAGTAGTCTTCTACTTTGATGAGACCTGCTTCTGTGGCGTGGGAGAGGAAGACGCTCATCTGTGGTTATTTGTGTAGGGCGAGGAGTTGTTTTCAGGAGTCACCCTAGAAGAGGGATGAGGTACCATTTTGTATCTCCCAGAAAGAGTGTTCTGCAATGAGACCCCTGTTGCTTCTAGATGTGTTCCAGATGAGAGAGCTCGAATGTTGTCCATTCCATCTAATGAGTTATTTTTCCTGGGTTGTGGGGGTTTATTTTTTCCTCCACAGGCGTGCCCAAAGGTCTTGTGGTCGCTTTAACCATCTCCACCAATTTTTTGCATTGAGGACTTTATTAAGAATGGTCGGGTCTCTAAGGCCTAGTCCCCCTTCTTTATTTGGTTTGCAGACTTTTTTCCAACTTACGAGGGTTATTTTGCATTCTTCCTTGGTGCCTTGCCATAGAAAGAACCTTTGGATATTTCTTAAAGTGGTGAGGATGAAATTCGGAGCTGCTAGAGCAGAGAAGGCATAGACTGGCATATCTTGTAGGACAGACTTGAGAAGGATGAGGCGTCTAAGCAGATTGAGGGAGCGGAAGGTCCACAAAGAGAGTTTTTTGCAAAATTTGGAGAGTAGAGAATCCCAAGTGAGATTTTTTAACGGATTATCTATGAGGGGGATTCCTAGATAAGTGGAGGGTAGGGTGTTGCGGGTGAAGCCCAGAAGGAGCGTGAGGTGGTGCTGGATATCAATAGGTGTATTGAAAAATAATATTTGCGATTTGGAAAGTTTCACGTCCATTCCTGAGGCTTCACATAAGAGGTTGATGATGGACTTGATGCGGAGGGCTTCTCGCACTGTAGGTACTCCCATTAGGAGAGAGTCATCTACGAATTGACTATGGGAAATAGGGGGCGATATACCATGGAGGGTGAGGTCGGAAAGGGAGCGGTCTGAAATAGCAGCCTTAAGGGTTCTATTGAGTCCTTCCGCCAGGATTATGAAGAGGAAGGGGGAGAGGGGGTCCCCTTGTCTTATGCCTCTGGTAGGCAAGAAGGGGTTGGATGGGACGCCATTTATCAGAATGGAAAACAGAGTAGAATAATTAAGGTTGACTATCCAAGAGACCCATGTGGGGTCAAAGCCGAAGGCTAGAAGAGTGGTTCTCAAGTACTCCCAACTTATTTTATCGAAGACTTTTGAAAGATCCAGTTTTAGAAGCATACTTGGAGTCTTCGTCAAGTGGAGCGAGTGTATCACTTCATGAACTAAAATGATATTGTCCAGAATTTGTCTTCGTTCCATGTAGCCAGTCTATTCTGGCACGATGATGAAGGGTAGGATGGGCTTGAGGTGGGTGGCAATAATCTTTGTGAGGAGCTTGTAGATGACATTGCAGAGGGCAATGGGACGAAAGTTTGTTGGGGAGGTGGTGTGATTTTCTTTGGGAATGAGTGTGAGAAAGGTGGCATTGAGGGTCTGGAGGACTTGACTTGATATTCTTGAGTCCTTGATTATTTCCCAAACATCCTCACGGATGATGCTCCAGCAATGGTGGAAGAAATCTGGGGTGAACCCATCTGGTCCTGGCGCTTTCCCTATAGGTGTACCTCATAGGGATTGATCAACCTCTTCTTGAGTTATTGGTCTCATGAGCGCCTCATTTTTCTCCTTGGTTACCTCCTTGGGGATGTTACTGAGGATGATGTCGATTGCACGAGAACAATCTACAAGAGGTTCAGAGAGGAGGCTTTTATAGTAGGAGAGTATTTCCTTTTCAATGTCAGAGTGTTGTTGAATCTTTGTTCCCTGGTCCAAAAAGAGGTGGGTGATGCGATTTGTTTGACGTTACTGGACCGTGGATCTATGGAAGAATTTGGTGTTTCTTTCCCCCTCTTTTAGCCATTGTATGCGTGATTTTTGTATCCAGAGGATTTCCTCCTGCACTCTTCTTTCGGCTAACTGATTGTTTAGTTGTTTTTCCTGTTGTTTTATGGCATCCGTGAGGCCGTCCTGTCGTATTTGATGTTGGAGGCATTAAATTTGTTGTTGGAGGTTCTCCTGGGCTTGAAATATGTTGTCAAAAGTAGCCTTATTCCAAAATTTTAGATGTTGTTTGAGTTTCTTCAGCCTCTATTGAAATCTGTACATGGGGGTCCTTGTGGGTATGGCTGCTTTTTCCCACCACGTTTTGTTGTTTTCTTGGAAGTCTGGGTGTGTCAACAAAAATTTCTCGAAGCGAAAGGGATTTCTACCAGAAGTGCCCGTGATGTTAATGGCGAGGAGGATCGACCAATGGTCTGAGCCCGAGGAGTTGATGATTGTAGCATTCCAAGCTAAACCGTCCATCATTACTACTTCCGACAAGAGGAAGCGGTCTAGTCTGCTGGACACTTTTTGGTCCCCTGAGCGCCTATTAGTCCATGTGTACAGTCCATTTTCTATACTGACATCAATGAGATTTCTTAGACTAATGAAGTTGTTAAAATGCTCACTGTCTTTTCCTAAAGTGCACGTACCTCCCTTTTTCTCCTCCAACCCTGTGATTATGTTGAAGTCTCCCCCTAGAATCCATCTGTGGTGGTTGATGTGATCAACTAACCAATCCAAATGATTGATGAAGGAGTCCTTGTCATCTGGTGTGGCAGGGCCGTAAGTGTTTGTGATGTAACCAGATTTGTTTGATCCAATGAGTCGAAAGGAGGTAGTGATGGTCCATTTGGAGGTGAAGAAGTCACCCAACAGAACTGTGGATGGATTCCACATTATAGAAAAACCCCCAGCTGCTCCTTTGGCATCGATTTCTGCGTGGTTGGCATTTTTCCATCATTTTTGAAGAGTGGAGGAAGCCTCCTTTCCCACACATTTCATTTCTTACAAAATGAGAATATCTGGCTGATTCTTCTTGATTCTTTCTCTTAGTATATCTTGTTTATTTTTATCATTCAAGCCTCTTATATTCCATGTTTGTATCTTCATGAGGAGGATGGGGTTTGGAGAGGAGGGAAGCTGTCTGAGATCAGATTTATCTGACTTGAATTGACAAGGAAGTTCCCAACATCCTGAATGAGTTGGTGTTTCGGTTTTCTGCCCCTTTTCTTTTCTTCTTTTGTTATTTTGCATGGATCATTTGATGTTCCTTTTTGGATTCCAAGGTTCGCATTAGCTCTGGCCAAACCCCCTGCTGAGGATTTGAGAAATACTTTATGCACCTTACGCAGCTGATCTGGTGGTATTGTGTATAATTGTTGCTTACGATAAGCCTACTCCAGGTGTTCCATGTCAATACCGGCTAGCTCCTGATACTCCATATCTGTGTCTGGGTCTCCCATCTCTGGTCCAAGAGTAGCGGGAAGGGAGGAGTCAGAGGGTGGTGGTTGGGAGAGATCTTGGGCTAAAACTTCAGGATTCGATGTGCCTTGGCCTTTAGCAGGGTCTTGCCTTGGTGTCATTGAAGAGGAAGGTAGGTCATCCGGAATTTGGAGGGCGTTAAAGGAGTTCTTGTTTGTGGGTAAAAGGGTCTTCGGAGGCACTTGAGGGGGTGCCTTCTTGGCTTGATGCTTGCGCCTACTCGTGATTGGGATGAAGGCATCTTTGTATTTTTCGGGGTCTTCCGTGGAGGGTTTGGGAGGATTATTTAAGGGGAATTCGTGGAAGAGATGTCTATGCTCATGACATTTCCTACACCTAAAGGGGATGTGCTCATAGTCAATGGTTTGGGACCATTCCTCATCCTGATAGTCGAGGGTGATGGCCCCTGGGAGGGGTTTAGAGATATTTAAGTAAACACAAATACGGGCGTAGGTTGTGTACCTTCGTTGCTTGGTTGCTTCTAAATCTTTGACGTAGATGTCGATTGTGTTTCCTATCCCTACAAGAATCTCTTCCAGCCATAATTCCTATGGGAGTGAATAGAGTCTCAACCAGACTGGTGCATGCGTGAAGTCCTCCTTTTTGGGGTTGAAACGTTCCTTCCAAAAATGGAGGAAGAGGCTGACTGAATTGTAGAAATATGGTATGCCCTCAAAGATTCGATTCCTATCTTCCAGGTTGTGCAAGATAATTATGAAGAAGCCTTTTGATCCAAGTTGGAGGTTGTAGTGGCCCTTGGGTTTCCACCAATGCTATATCCATTTGATTAGGTCTTTTTCTGAAGGCCATAGCCCTAAACAATTTCCAATCAGAGCAAAATCCCTCATGTATTGTTTTTGTTCCTCGATTCTTGGAGAGATGATGTTGTATTTCAGGGCAGTCGGGGCTTGCATAATACATTTTCCAGGTTCCCAAGTGTAGTTAGTTTTGTTGTTGCTTCTTGATGGATCGATATCCAATGGTTTTTCTTTTGGCATCTCTTCTTCCCAGAGGATTCACTGCATGTCTAGCGGGAGTTCGAAGGTCAGCCTTTTGGAATTATGGGAGCCGTGCTCCTTGGCGGTAACTGAGTTGTAGGAGGGGGCATGTGACACCCCTCCCTCGACCTCCATGGACGCCGAAGTAGTGAAAGGTGGCGCGCATCTGGTGTTAGGTGAGAACCCTAGCAGAGAAAAAATCAATCGCAACACATTCAAAATTTGTAAAAAAAATGTCTGAGAGAGCGCATTATTGTAGGGAACAAGCCATAGTTATGATAAGGCATAACTTGGATATTTCCCATGATAGATAGAAGAGCTATGTTGATATCAAGAGAACCCCCAAAGAATTCAAATTAGGAGACCACATGTATCTCCGGGTGAAACCCAAGAGAAACTCCCTTAAAATGGGGATGTGTGCTAAATTGGCTCCCCGATATTGTGGACCATTTGAAATCCTAGAAAGAATAGGACCTGTAACATACAGACTTGCTTTACCACCTACTATTAGAGCACATAATGTATTCCATGTGTCTTTGCTAAAGAAATATGTACATGATTCTAATCATGTTATTGATTGGACTGTAATACAGGTGGAACCAGAGGGAGAATTCCATCCAGAACCCCAATGCATCATGGACTGGAAAGAAATAATTCTCTGGAACTGAGCCATCGTGCAGTTCAAGGTGCAATGGAAGCACTTTGGAGAAGATGAAGCTACATGGGAGCTGGAAGATTCCATGAGATTGGCATATCCATTTTTGTTTAATGTATACTTGTATACACATGTTGTTTTAAACACCGAGGATGCTATTTCTTTAGGGGGCAGGGCAATGTAACACCCCAATTTCCCCAAGACTGTAATTATGCATAAACTCTATATATTAATGTTATGATGAATGTGATTATTTTTTTATTTAATATGAACTCCAAAACACTGACTGTGAGGGAACAACCTTGACAATATTGGCCATGATACTTTGTTTTTTCCAAGTTTAAGGAATAACTTGATTAGCATAGGGAAACTAAATTCTAAAAACTACAAGAGTATTTTTTAAGGAAATTTTTGTAATATTTTTAACAACAATGGCCTTGTTGTTGAAGTTCCTATGACATATAATAGGTTATTTTTGTTAAGTATGGAATCAAGTGTAGCTTGCTTGAAGACCTCGATTGATAAGTGTTAGTTATGGCACAAGAGGTTTGGGCACCTTAATTTTGGATCTCTTTCCTTCATGCAAAAGAAGAACTTGGTAAGAGGTTTTCCTTCATTCATAGAGCTAGATAATGAGAAATGTGAAGATTGTGCAATAGGGAAGCAACATAGAGATAAATTTCCTCCTCATCATTTTAGAGCAGGTGAACCTTTGGCCTTAGTACATGCAAATATTTTTGGCCCCATGAAGACTTTATCTCTCGGAAATAATATGTATTTTCCTCTCTTTGTAGACAATTTTTCAAGGATTTCTTAGGTTTGTTTCTTAAGTGAGAAATCTCAATCTTTTAGTTTCTTTCATAAATTTAAAGTACTTGTTGAGAAGGAATCAAGATACTATTTGAAAGTATTGAGAACTGATCGAGGTGGAGAATTCACCTCTACTAAATTGAAATAATTTTGTAGCTTCCATGGCATCAAGAAGGAGTTAACTCATGCCTATACTCCTCAACAAAATGGAGTAGTGAAGAGGAAAACCAGAACAATTGTAGAGATGGTCAAATGTATGTTAAAATAAATGTGTTTGTTAAACATGTATTGGGAAGATGCAGCCCATACCACTACATATATCCTCAACATAAGTCCTACAAAGATGGTAAAAAATTATACTCCTTATGAAGCTTGGTTTTGTAGAAAACCAATTATTTCTCATCTGAATTTTTTTAGATCTACATGCTTTGTTCACATTCTTGCACAACAAATACAAAAATTAGATGGAAGAATAGTGAAATGTATTTTCATAGGATATTTAGAATAAAGAAAGGCTTATAGGTGTTATGACCCACTTACTAATAAGCTTTATGTTAGTAGATATGTGATCTTTGATGAAGGGGGAGTTTATCTCAAGAATGAAGGAGAAGATAAAGTGATTACTCCACATATTGAAAATTTAATTTTTGATAACAATGATCAATCTTTGCAACCCTCTACTGTAAGAAATGCACTATCACCTTCAAGGAGTTCCCTATCAAAGGCATCTTCATCTTCTCTGATAACAATATCTCAAGTTGATACACAAACAACACCTCCATCTAGTCCCCCTAGAAAAATAAGAAGTTTGAAGGAGATATATGAGACATCTAGGTATGTTGGTGATAATTTTTCTCTTTTTTCTTCTACCCATGTTGAACCTTTTAATTTTAAAGAAGCTTGCATTGATGAGCCATGGGTGCAATCCATGGAGGATGAGATCTCCCTTATAACCCTAGTACTACTAATCATTGTTATTTATTATCATTTAGGACTTTATTATTATTAATACCACTATTATTATTAAGTTTTTACTACTATTATCAACAATTTTTTATATTTTTACTATTAACACTAACATTATTACATCTAGATCAACCTTAGTTACTATTTTACAGCTAGGGCTTTATTGTTACTAACCTCACTTATAGGTTATTAATATCACTATTAATACTTATAGGTTATTGATGATAGGTTATTATTATTACTATTAGGTTATTGTTACGATTAATACCATTAATGTCATTATTAATATTGCTATTATTACTATTAGGTTATTATTACGATTAATACTACTATTATTAGTATTAACACTACTATTGTCAGTCACACTACTATTATCACCATTACTAATAATACTACTACTATTATAAATAGGTCTTTACAACTAACTATTAGGTCATCATTATTACGTAAGTATTAATTAATTATTATTCAGTCATGTCTCCCTTTTATTTAAGTTTGTGTAGCTTTAGTCGACCTCCTAGGTTTTTCTCGTCATTTTTAGTATTTATAGTTGCACCTCTTCTCATCTCAAACCCAAACTTTGTGTCCTGAAGATGGATCCTATTATGGATCTGAAACGTCAACAAACAACAAATAATACCGTGGATATTATGAATCCATCTAAAGAAAACTTGCACCACAAAAATCTCAATCACATGGGAGTTAGTTGATCTTCCTCATGGAGAATCCACTATTGGAGAAAAGTGGATTTACAAGCTAAAATTTAATATGGATGGAAGTATTTCAAAGTATAAGGAACGTTTAGTTGCAAAAGGGTATGTGTAATAAGAAGGCATTAACTATGAGGAGATGTTTGCTCCTATTCAAGACTTGAAACTGTAAGAACTTTGCTTTCCATTGCATCTCAGTTAAAGTTAATAGTTTATCAGATGGTTATTAAATCTTCTTTCTTAAATGGACATTTGAAGGAAGAAGTTTATGTTGAACAACCTCAAGGTTTCATTGCTAAAGGTAAAGAAAATAAGGTTTATAGGCTTAAAAATTCTCTTTATGGTCTTAAACAAGCCCCTAGAGCTTGGTACTCTAGAATTAATAACTATCTTCACGATCATGGCTTTGATAAATGATCTTCTAAGAGTACTCTTTTTATATAGTTATTAACCCCCTAACCATTGCGCCATCATCTCCTAGAGGTCACCTATTCAATTCCATAACTTCCACCACTTATTCCCTGAGTTTCCAGCCTAATTTCCACTTGGTCTCTCTTTTCCTTCATTAAGGGTGCGAACAAGAGGTTTGGTTTCCCTTTCTGGCCTGCCAGGGAGTGACCGATCACTCTGTCTGTGTGTCTAGGGAGAGACCGAGACTAGAAGCTCCTATTTTTGGATCTGGGTTTTATGGATGAGACTTCCCACTAATTTCTCGAGGTTTACTCTCGAGAAGGCTTCCATCATGAGCTTGAGAATATTATCCTAATAACTACATGGCCTCATCCCTAAATCCCTATAAAAACCAAGCCATTTCCCATGGGAAGGGAGGAGGAAAGAGATAACAAAGTTACTCTGGTGATTTGGTTGCAAGACTTGGCAAGGAGCTTGGAAGGAGGCCATCTCTTCAGTCTACATTTGTAAGTTGTAATATTGCTTCTTTGATTAATACAAGACATACTTAATATTTCCCTCCATCCAATTGTTCATATAAGTTTATGTATTCATTGGTAGAGAATTAGTATAATTATGTGTTATGATATACTATTAGATATGTTGTCAATCCATGCATGGTTGCTTTGATCTTTGGGAGGTTTTCGTCTTCTTTGGTTGTTTTCGTGTATGAATCAGATCTAGGAACATCCTTATTTTATGTCTCTATTCCTGTCTTAGGCGCTGGTAGAACCTAAGGGAGATCAGCTCCTGCAGAGCTCAAAATCGCTCTTTGTACAAAAAGTTTGTGGGATCAAATTTCATCATTGTTTTCTTATACATAGAATCTGACTTAATTTTTATGAGCGCCTCACTCTCACTTGTGAAGGAGTTCAAAGAGGCAATGAAATTTGAATTTGAGATGTTTGATTTAGGATAAATGCAATATTTTTTGGGTATGCAAATCAAACAAACAACTGTAGGTATATCCAATGGTCAATCCAAATATATTGAAGACTTGTTGAAGAGGCTTAACATACAGGTTTGTAAACATGTGAGCACTCCCTTGTTGTTGGGAGTAAATTGAAGAAGGAAGATGAAACTCCACTTTGTAATGGCACTCTTTATAGATCTTTGCTTGAAAGTTTTATGTATCTGACATCCACTAGACCAGACATCCTGTTTGTTGTGAGTCTGGTTGCCATTATAGATGTTTGATTGAAATTTTTATGTATCTGACATCCACTAGACCAGACATCATGTTCGTTGTGAGTCTGGTTGCCAGGTTCATGCATCAACCTCATGAGTCTTGTTGGCAAGAAACCAAAAGAATCATTAGATATGTAAGTGGTACAATTTTTTTTGGATTTTTTTATAATGATACTAATGATTCCAATGTTGTAGTATACACAAATGCAGATTGGGTAGGTTGCTCAGATAATTAAAATAACACCTCTAGATATTTTTTTTTCTTTGGAGGAAATCTTATTTCTTGGAGCAACGAAAAGAAACCCACTATTTCTCTATCTACAACTGAAGTAGAGTATATTGCAACATCATCAACAAGTACACAAGCTATCTGGATAGAAAGATTGTTTGAAGACTTGGGAATGAAATTCAATAAGCCCTTCAAAGTCTATTATAATCAAAGCACAATCTCCATGACAAAGAATCATGTATTCCACAGTAGGAGCAAACATATTGATATTCAACATCATTTCATTCGAGATCTTGTACAACAACAATTCATCTCTTTCAAATTTTGTCGATTTGAAGATCACCTAGCAGACATTTTTACTAATGCTCTTCCAAAGGATAAATTATAAAAACTTAGACTGTTATTCGGAATTAAAAAACTTGACATCAAGGGGGAAATTGAAATAACTGATGCCTAGTTTTTAGGTAGTCAACAGACATCTGGATTGTTTATGAACTCCAAATGTAAAATTGAATTTTCCATGTGTTGAGTTAGTTAGCCATGTTCCTTTTCCTTAAATGGATGCACTAGCCCTCAATGTAGTTGTTCTGTGTATTTAAAGACATTTTTTGTTTTCTATCTGAGATATGAAAGAATTGAGTGTTTATTGTATCTAGAAGTTATTGTCTTGTATAGTTTGAGTGTTGTAGCATGTTTTTTATTGCAACTATGTTGTTGTATTTTCTGGAAACATATTTGTGTTGAGTGTGATTTATTTTACTGCATAATCTACAACTAACGTTACACACAGCTGCTCACAAGTACTGTAGTATTTTTTATGTTGTTGTAATTTATTTTATAAAACAAAGTATAACAGGGCATTTACTTCTTCTCTGTTGTGCAAACTTATTTTGTCAGAGTTTTGTTTTTTTACTGTTTGGATCTAAGATTTCTGGGAGTGATTATTTAAGGAATCATATAATTCCATTTCCTTATATCTTTCGGTAATGGTGAATCTAGGTTAAATTGTGTGAGGCTACGAGTAAGTGAAGTGAAGGGAGAGTATTTGTGTATCTAAGAGTGAAACCATGTATATGTAAGACAAAGGGTTGGATGAGAAAAAGATAATTTCATTGGAGAAGAATGATGTAGAAAGATGCTAAGATGAATTTCCTGTGAATTTTGTTAAGGTCGTGAAGTGATCAGAAGAAGTGTTAACATTCAACAATCAGAGAGAGAGAGGGGCATGGAAGAGAGCTGGTGACGAAAGTGTGAATTTCATGTAACCATTTCAAGGCTTAAAGAATTGGAATAGAAGGCGAGGGTTCTTGGAAGGCCTGAAGACCAGCTCGAAGGACCTCAAGAGCCTCGTTTTCCATCACTCAACATGGAAAAAAACCCACTCTCAATGATGATAGATCTTATCTCAATCAAGCTTGCTCGTTTTGATAAAAATCTTATAGTTATAGCTCGCCTTCTAATAGAACTTATATCTCATAATACCAAACACTACACTACTACCACAACTATTACATCCTAGCTTAAGTATACATTTTTTTAAGTATAAATTATTTAACCTTACAATTCTCAATAGCTATCCTATGTGATTTCCTTTGTCCTGGTTATATTTTCCTTTATGTGATTTCCTTTGTCCTGGTTATATTTTCCTTAATGTTATTCTTATGCATCCTCATTTATTGAATGTCTTATAACTCTTACTTCTCTATCTTTGAAGTTTATTTCCTCATTGTCCTTGTTATCTATATTATGTGTCAAGACCAGTTTTCCTAATGCTTCTAATACTATTGTTTGGTTTTTCCAATGTTGGTGTACTTGTGTGCATCCTACTTTTAGCTTATGCTTATCATCTATCTAACCTTCAAGATTATTGTATATTTATCAAAAATTCAGGTTAAAATACTCTTTTATTGAGTAAA
>ML782826.1:393475-429924 GCA_009831015.1 Picea engelmannii
GTTTGGGTACTCAATTGGCTCATAGCTCATCCTATCATCCTCAATCTGATGGACAAACCGAGATAGTGAACAAATGTCTGGAAGGCTACCTCCGTTGCTTTGTCTCTGATAAACAAACACAATGGTTCAAATGGTTACCCTTGACAGAATGGTGGTATAACACTTACTTTCATACTGCAACAAAAATGACACCATTTATGGAACTCTATGGATACCACCCTCCTTCCATCACTTCTTCTCTAAAATAAAAATATAAGGTTCAAGCAATGGAAGATCACATCGAGCATCAACAACAATTTCTCCAAATCTTAAAGGACAACCTGACCATGGCACATAATCACATGAAACAACAAGCAGATCAACATCGTAGTGAAATAAGTTTTGAAGTAGGGGATTGGGTGTTTTTAAGACTGCAACCATACAAACAGATGTCCCTCAAGCAAGCCAAGAAGGATAATAAATTATCACCAAATTACTATGGCCCTTATAAGGTGTTGCAAAAGATTGGTACTATGGAATACAAATTGGAGTTGTCTGCATCCTCACGAGGACACCCAATTTTCCATGTTTCATGCTTAAATAAAGTTATAGGTGACAAGATCCCAATTCAAATTATATTTCCAGAACTTGAAGAGGAAAGAAAAATCATATTGGATATTGAAGCTATCACTGACACAAGAATTCACTAGCTGAGGAATAGATCCATTTCAAAGCGTCTCATTAAGTGGAGGAAACTACCTACTGAAGATTCCACTTGGGAAGATGATTCTTTTATACAGAAGCATCCAGAATTACTCAAGTGTTGCAGACAACACTTGTCTCAAGGTGAGGGGCATGTTAAGCCCTAAATAGTGGCACATTATCCATGAATTGGGGCATATTACATTAGTAATGTTATTTTATTTATGTCAGCTTGGGTCCATTAGTTGTAATTGTACCTCATAGTCTCATATATATACCAAGGAGACATTTTCATTTGGAATCATCTTGTATTGGAAAATTTATGTGGTTTATAAGGAAGTTTCCCCCTCGAAGAGGTTTATTATATGAAAGTATATATTTTTGAGTACTTATTCAGAGGTTTTTCTATGCTATCTTGATGTTTGGTTCCTAACATTTACCCTGGAAACCCAACCGAGAAAACCAACAACCTATTTTAGAGTCGCACCTCTAATTCCATTCATCATCTAACTTCATTGTTTACAATACAATATATAAGATCCCATGACATCCAAACAACCCCTAATCCATTGACTTGGATTAGATTACAACCCTACTTCCTTAACCAGAATTAGAAAACCATGGGTTGAAATACCATGCACCACTAAGCTACCAAAGGAGAAAAACCTCCCCTGCCAAAGGTGAAAGACCACCCAAAAATTTGGTGAATAAACCACCCCAAAAAACATTTCGGGGGCTCTGCCCCCCAAAACCCCTAACAAGTGGAACCACAATAGTGTAAAGAATATTAAACATACCCAACATCCCCCCACTTGTTATTTTATTTTCATATAGGGGTCATAAGATTTCATGATCAACAATCCAAGGTATAAATGGCCATTGATTCTCTACACCAAAAGAAATTCTCAGTGCTCACAGACTTTGTTAATGAATCTGCAACATTCTCCAAAGTGTCCACCTTCACCAGCATAACCTTCTTCTCTTCAACCATGTCTCTAAAACACTGATAATAAACATTGATATGCTTTGTCTTAGAATGCTAAGATGGGTTCCTCACCAGGAATATTGCACTATGATTGTCACATTTTATCCTTACAACTTTTTGTTTATTAATTGGGTTTGTTTTCATTGATGTCAACCCTTGAAGAAAGTATCGTAGCGAATTACGGTAACACAATGGTTTAGGCAATGGAACCAAGTTTGTTTGATGGATAATGATATGAGTTTTGATACATTTGTAGGTAAGGCTATTCTAGAAGGATAACACATGTCATGCCATTTCTGGTGGTATGTGGAACGCAACATAACTCCTCACGATTAGAGAGTTATGGCCATGTGAAGTTGGAGAACCCTCATGAGTCATCTAAAAGCCCCAAAAGGTCAAAGTAGTCAAAGTGGTTGCAAAGAAAAAAATATTTAAATAATAAAGTGAAGTGATGAGTGTACTATAAGTCAAAGTGGATACAAAAGAAATTATTTAAATAATAAATTTAATGGAGAAATTACTAAGTGGACAAGTGGTTAGAAGTGGGTTAGCCCTAAAATAAGGAAAGTGGGTTAAGATGGTTAGAAGATAATTTAAATAATAAAGTGAAGTGATGAGTGTACTATAAGTCAAAGTGGATACAAAACAAATTATTTAAATAATAAAGTTAATGGAGAAATTACTAAGTGGACAAGTGGTTAGAAGTGAGTTAGCCCTAAAATAAGGAAAGTGGGTTAAGATGGTTAGAAGGTAATTTAAATAATAATGTGAAATGATGAGTGTACTATAAGTCAAAGTGGATACAAAAAAAATTATTTAAATAATAAAKTTAATGGAGAAATTACTAAGTGGACAAGTGGTTAGAAGTGGGTTAGCCCTAAAATAAAGAAAGTGGGTTAAGATGGTTAGAAGGTAACCCCTTGAGGAAGCTACATGAAAGTATAAATAAGAGGCAGGGGTCTCTAATTTTTAATCACACTTGAGCATATCAAATATATACAAGTGACTGAGGTAACCAAATGATATCTAAGATGAATTTCAGAGGGAAGGTGAAGTAAAGAAGGCTGAAATTCAAGGGAGGATAAATTGTTTTGATGATGCTTTCTAAGGTATGTTATTTACAGGTCATCTCACCATTTTCGGAATAAAAAAAAATTCTGGAATGATTCAGATCGTGAAATTGGGAGGTCATTGAGGAAACATATCCAAGTAGCTATGATACAAATTTCAGCTTGTGTTTCGTTGTATTTTTGGATTTACACTCCGTGGAAAATAAGGTTTGTGGCTAGTCCTTAAACTAGTCTAAAACAAGTGTTTCGGGTAAAAACGTCATAAATTCTTCATAACAGATCCAAATTCAATAAGACTAAATGTATTGGTTAGAGTACATTATTTAGTATTATATGTACAATTTTCATATCCATACAACAAATATTCTGTACGGGGCACGCTCTACAAGTTCGCTCTCTAGAATAAGCCAGAATTCAATAAGGTATGCCATTTTTGCTATAACTCCTTTTCTGAGAGGATCCAAGTAGTGAAACCTGGAGGAATTGCATAAAATACACTAAATAACATTGCATACTATTTTCAGATCTTTATTCATTACATGTACATAGTTATGATTATTGCAAGTTAGGGTTGTTGACTAATCCAAAATTAGTCATGTCAGACTAAAGTAAAGTTTGATGAAAATACTAGTCTCTTGTTGTTAAAGTTAAGGAAGGTTTGCAGGTATGTGATCATATACACTAGGTCTATTACAAATTACAAATCATATTTGGATGATGAAATTGATGAGGGCTTTTGGTTGAGGTACATGTTGGGTACATGGTTGAGACAAGTAGTTGATGAGTTGGCACATACATGAGGTGTATAATTGATGATGTTGGTACATATTGATGAGTCGTAGTTTATGTGTATTTGATGCATGATTGGTACATATTTTGTGCATGTTTGATGCACTCGTTGATGGTATAGGTTGAGGTACAGGTTGGTGCATGGTTGATGCACTTGTTTATGGTACATGTTGATTATAGGTTGTTTGGTACAGGTTGTTACAGGTTGGTTGGATGCAGGTCAGTGGTATAGGTTGTTACAATGGTATATCTCATAGTGATAGTGTGAAAGTGGTTCCATCATTCTACTTCTATGTCATGGCGGTTGGACATGGCAATAACAGGTGGTTGTAGCCACCTTTCAGTTGTAGCTGGAGAACATAGGGGTTTATAGCCTCCTTCTGGTTGTAGCCAAAGAATTGGGGATTTGGAGCTTCCCTCAGGTTATAGCCTAAGAAACTAGGCGGTTGGAGCCTCCTTCCATTTGCAGCTGGAAAACAAAGGAAGTTGGTGCTTCCAATGAATGTAATTCTTAAAGACATATAAGAAAAAAAAATTGTGGTTTTCTCCCGCTTTGGGTTTTCACGTAAAAAAATTAGTGTACTGTGTATGTGTATGATTGCTCATTTGTTCATTGTTTATTTACTCTGCAACTATTGGATGATAATGCTACATTGATATAACCCTTTCAAGTTATGGATTAGATTTCTTTATTACTGATTCACCCCCCCTCTCAGTAATCCAACACTTTTTGTACCAACCCAATACCTAAAAACAATCTTTGTAACCATACCTCTTCCTTGCTTACATGAGTGGCTATAATGTATTCTTATTCTATAGTTGAGAGTGCCACTACAAATTGTGTTTTTCTCATCCAACTAATTTCTCCTCCAAATATGTTAAACACATACCCACTTGTAGATCTTCTGCGATCTAGATATCCATCCCAGTATGCATCAACAAATCTATGTATGCCCAACACTATCCAATCCTAGTCTTCCTTGGTAGCGTAATCCATAAGTAGTAGTGCCACACAAATACCTGAAAAACCTCTTTACTATTTCCCAATGCTCTTTCCCTAGTTTTGACATATACCTACTCAAAACTCCCACTACATGTCCAATGTCTGGTCTAGTACAAACCATTTCATACATCAAACTGCCAATTTCAATAGCATATGGAACATGGGACATGTCCTCTTCCTCTTCCTATTTCTTTGGACACTAATCTACAGATAAATTTAAACCTATAGGAATAGGGACCTTGACAGGTTTACATTTGTGCATATTAAACCTCCACAATATATTTAATTTGGTTCAACCAGAGTTTCCTATTTGCTCATTTGTTTTTAATTTCCTTGCCCAACATAAAATTTGCAGCACCAAGATCTTTCATGTCAAATTTAGAGGACAACACATTTTTTACATCCTGGATAATTTCTTTATTGTTTCCTATCGACAACATATCACCACATACAAGACCAAAAAAATAAGACCATCACCTACTAATTTGAAATACACAGAGTGATCAACTTTGCTTCTTGCGAAGCCAAGTCCCAATATATAAGTATTGAATTTTTTTATACCACATCCGTGGTGATTTCATAATAACCATCAAGATCTAGGAGAAGAGATATTTATGAGTTTGGAATCTGGGTCGTCAATATCAACCACAATATGAAACTCCTCATGGAATATCTAGAAAGAAAGCTCATACCTTTCAAAGAAGTTGGAGGCTCGAACTCATAGATCATATCAGACGGGAAATCGAGAGATAACGAAAACCCATAAAAGGAGTTTCTAAAAGAACTCAAGAAAGAGTAGTTGAGTTCTAGTGCCATAAACCCTTCATAGTATCTATTCAAGATAGAAGTGAAACTGGACACAAATCCATGCCAATGAGAGATCAATGCATTCAAACCGAATCATTGGATGTGGAAACTAGAATTTTATTTCAACATTCACTATATAGATGAAGAACAAAAGATATCATTCACCAAACTAAAGTTAGAGGGACATGCTTTAACCTAGTTGGAAATTCGCATGGAGACACTTAGGTTGGAGGGTGATCCACCAGTAACTAAGTGGGAGGATTTCAAAACTCTCATTAAGTCCTAGTTCTATCCTATTGGGTATGTAGAGGACCAATGGATGTGTTGGCATTACTTCAAGCAAAGGTAGGGGCAGAGTCTAAAGAATTACACCACCGATTTTAGAAAGATGGCCATCATGTTGGGTATCACTCCCAAGAACCCATATGTACTCCTCAATTATTTGGGGGTCTGCATAACCATCTACGAAAGTAGGTGATGTTTTTAAATTCATGGACAATGGATGAAGCATGTGTACAAGCAGAGTATCTAGAAAACATATGCCACAAGAAAGGGAAACCAAGTGGTTCCAAGAAGAAACATCACCATGATCTGAAAAGATTTTTTACATGACTATGGTTGAGTTATTATGCATGTATTTATTAACCAATTAGGAAGCTTTAAGAAAGAGGAAAAAGTTATAGAAGAAATATAGCAGCCATATGAACATGTACATAACTGAAATGAAGCATAAAACAACAGCAAACCATAACACCAATGTGATAATGGAGTTTGACAATCTCGCCTGCGTCTCCGGGCCTTTGTCTCAGTGGGTGAGGATTTATTATTTATGTTCAAACATCAATAAGTACATCACAACAGTGCCAAAAGGTTACAAAATTGATCTAGTCTTGTTCTCCCAAATCTCAAGAACCCAAAAGAAGAAATGACACTCAAATCGGATGATCAAAGCTCCTAGAAATAGTCCACAAAGGTGCGCTCCTTGACGACTTCCCTACATAAAAATGGCTTTGGCTTGGCAAATCTTCAGTATAAAACTGCTCTGAATATCCTCCCATGGCCTCAAGAATTCCTGGTTTATATAGATCTAAATTTGGCAACCATCTCCCAACTTCCCAACAAGATCTGGCCTCAAAAATGGCCCAATATCCCCACAAAGGGCCAAAAATCTCCAATTACAGGCCAAAAATCCAATAAAATCCACTATTATAATGTTACAACCCACATTATGCAACAAAATTCAAAAATATCCCAAAGGGCCTGGGCACGACGCTAAAATAGAGTCACATGGCATATAAAGGCCAAGCGTTAGCCCCTAAGGGATGAGCGCTCACCCTTAGCCCATAATCATAGGTCATATGGCAACATTTCATAGGACTGCGCCTATGTCCTTGGTCACCGCCTTGGTCTCATGCACCAAAGGTGACGGAGGTTAAGCCTTGGAATATTGGCCCCCATGCCTTTTGTTGGAACCCTATAGTAGAGCGCCCTCTGAAAATGGTGTGGTCATATAATATAATAACACCCATGGGTTGGGGCTTGGCCCTAGCCCCCTTCCACCTCCATTCACATTAAAACACACTTTAAATAATTTTAAATGGGCTTGTAATAACAATCCCCACCTTTGGCGCGATGGCATTCCAACTTGTCCCAAACACATTCCTCCTACTAAGAGGTCATGGGGTCGAATCCCATGAGCTCCAAAAATTTTGACCAACTATCAAATGATAGGGTACCACATGGCAGCCCATGCCTGGGCCACGTGGCACCTTTTAATTTGTCGAGAATGTGCCACTTGTCAACATCTAATTGGATCATTGGCATATGTCCAGTTATCCTGTTGTTGTGTTGCCATGTGTCTCAATGCTACGTCAGCATGACGTCATGCTGACGTCAGCATTGACTTTTTTGCATGTTGACTTTTTTCCTATTTTGGAAAATGAAAAGAACGCGATATCAGGAGAATACAATGTCTATTTGAGACTGTTAAAGTTGTGTTGGGTTCGTATCGACGAGGCCTCCACACACGTCATTTTTTAAGCCATTATGAGAACTTTTATTTTTAGGCCTTTCGGAGCCCCATCAAGCTCTTGGATTCGAATCTAGATCACACCAAGAAGATTCCAAGGAGGGGAAGAAGAAGTGGAAAGCGGGAAAGGATAAGAATATGGTAGCTATTTCACATCAATGCAAGGATCCTAATAACCATTGCAATATTGATGGTCACACTGAGGAAAAGTGTTGGAAACTACATCTAGAGTTGAACCCAAATAACCACAAGAAGGAAGTAAATAAAAATAATCTTCTTTCAATGTATTTGAGAAATCAAGTTGAAAGCGGATCCAATGTGGATGAGAATTGTTTTTTCACATCAGTGAAAAAGGAGGTGAATCTGATTAACCTTCATCACCAGGAAGAGAAAGAGATGACCAAACTCTTCCACATCAAGATCCAGGTCAAGAAGACCAAGGTAGATGTTTTTTTTTACTTTGGTTCATAGGATTATCTCATAGTAGCAGATCTGGTCAGCAAACTTGGATTGGAGGTTCACAATCATCCTAGACCATATTCATTCGGTTGAGTAAACAAGGATGCATAGATCAAGGTAACAAATTAGTGTAAGATTAAATTTGTTGTAATTTGTTGTAAGTGTTGATTTTATTGATGAAGTAGAATTGGATGTAGTACCCCTTGACATATGTAGAGTAGTGTTTGGAAGCCCTACATGTATATGATGGAAGTAATATTCATGCGAAGAGACAAACAATACCTATTGATCAAGAATGGGAATTCGTACATCATCAACGTGCATAAAGGCAAGTCAAAGATCTCACTGGTAAGTGCCAACCAATCCAAGAGGTTGATTAGTTCTAGTAAGAAATGTGTTTTACTTTTCTTAAGAGAAATCAGTCTGAGGGTGAGTCGATAAGAGAAAAGGAATCCCTTGAGGGGTGTAATAAAGATAAGAAACATTAGTTGATTAATTTCTACAATCATACCGAGGATTTTTCCAGGAGACTAAAATACTACCATCCAAGAGGGAAGTGGAGCATGAAATACAATTATTTCTAGATCCCCCATTGTCGAATATTGGGTTGTATAGAAAGTCTATTTTGGAAGAAAATGAAGTGAATAAACAGTTGCAAAAAATATTGGAGCAGGGTGTGATTCGACCAAGAACCTCACCTTGTGGTTCACCTATCATAATTGTACCAAAGAAGGATGGGACTTGGTGAATTTGTATCGATTACAGAGCATTTCATAATATTCACTAAAAACATGATACCCTCTACGTAGGATCAATGATCTGTTAGATTAGTTCCAACATGAAAAATATTTCACCAAGTTGGATCTCAAATATGGATACCACCAAGTATGCATCAAGGAAGAAGACACCTAGAAGACTACCTTGAATACAAGGTAAGGTTTGTATGAATGGTTGGTCATGCCATTTGTTTTATGTAATGCACATGATACATTTGTGATACTAATTAATGATGTATTACGCCCATATCTAGATTCATTTGTTATAGTCTATTTGGATATACTATTTTATAGTGCTACCTGGGAGGATCACATCTCACATCTCATGTAGGTGTTGGAGACTCTGAAGAAGCACCAATTGTTGGCTAACCTCAATAAATGTGAGTTTTCTCAACAACCTTTGGTGTATTTGGGGTATGTGATCTATGTAGGCGAGGTCAATATAGATCCCACAAATATGGAGGCCATTATGAAATGACTATTTCCTACAAATGTCACTAAAGTTAAGCACTTTTTTGGGGAAACACAATACTTGAAGAATTTCATAGCTTCATTTTCAGCAGTGGCTGCACCACTCCACCCCATAATATCAAGTGGAAATATTTTTATGTGGGGGAAGAACCATCACAAACATTTTGATGAGAAGAAAAGAAATATTAGTCAAGTATCAGTTCTCGCATTACCAAAATTGAAAAATCCTTTCGAAGTGGAGATAGATGCAAGTGAGTGTGCCATGGGAGTCATTTTAATGTAAGGAAGAAGGCTTGTATGTTATCATTATGAAATATTTCATGGGTTAGTTTTCAAATACCCTGCATATGACAAGGAACTCTATGCCCTAGTACAAGTTGTCAAGAAGTGGAAGGATTATCTAATGGGATAAGGTATCATCATCCACATAGATCACCAACCACTGTAGTATTGGCAGGCCCAGAGTAAGCTACAAAAAACCAAACATTACATGAAGTGGATGGGGTTTTTATAGTAATTTCATCTAGTCATCAAGTATAAGAAGGGAAGAACAAATAGGTTGGAGGACATGCTTTCAAGACCACCCACATCCAAGATTACAACTTTGGGAAATTTGATGCACATGGAACCTTTTACCCATGACACATGCAGAGAGGCATACACAGAATATGAGGACTTCAAGGAGGTGTTTCAACAACTACAGAGGTAAATTCATATAGAATAAGGTCATGAAAAATCTAAGTATTATTTCCAGAATGGGTTACTCTATAAGATCGACAATCTTTGTGTCCCTAAAGGTAAATGATACAGCTTATTAGAGAGGCTCACACCTAGAATATTGCATGGCATTTTGGTGTTAGGAAGACAATTTCCAACTTATAGAGGTATGTGTATTAGACGAGAATGCAAGAAGATGTAACACAATATATTAGAGGATGTATACTTTGTTGTACCGATAAGCCCAACAATAGGAAGCAAGGTCAATACCATCCCTTACTTGTACCCACTCGACCTTGGGAAATCATTTCCATGGATTTTGTCGGAAGATTACCAACAACCAGGAAGGGATATGACTATTTATTTGTGGTAGTTGACAGGTTCAGCAAGATGTGAATTCTTGTGCCTTGTAAAAAGATCGCTAGTGGAGAAGAAGTAGCAAACAATTTCTTTGGACATGTCTGGGTGCACATTGGGATACCAAGGAGCATCATTTCAGATAACGATTATGTATTTATTAATTCATTTTGGACTACATTGTGGGAGAAGATGGACACTAAGTTGAATATATCTACAACATTCCATCCACAGTCAGATGGGAAAACATAGGTATTCAATAGGAACTTGGTGCAACTTTTGAGGGGTTACAATAAGAAGCATCCAAAGACCTGGGATGAAAATCTTATCTATATTCAACACTCTTCTAATAGAGCAGTGCACACAACTTGTACTAGTAATTTCCCTTTTGAAAATTGTTTTTGTTATTTTTTTCCTTCGCCCTTGGATGTTGTTTATGGACAACAAGGAGAAGTGAGGGAAGACACCATGGGAGAAGCATTAACAGTAGATAAGTTTGTTGAAAATATTAGGAAAATCCATTTGCAAGTATAGGAGACATTAAAGAATTGATAGGAAAGGTAAAAAGTACGACATGATCAACACATAATAGAAAAATCATTCAAAGTGGGAGACAAAGTTTGGTTACAGTTGAACAAGGAAAGACTGCAAGGTCCTCATGAGAATATCAAGGCTATGCGGTATGAAACTTTCAAGATATTAGAGAAGGTGGGAGATAATTCCTACAAACTTAATATCACTACAAGGAAAAGACCTAACCTTGTAGTGGAGGTTATAGCAAAGGTTTTTGGTGTTACAAAATTGGAAAAATTTGTCAAAAAAACCTCCACTAAAACATTTGTTTTTGGTAGCATATGTTTTTTCGAAGATTATAATGAAACTTCATTATAACTAAAAACATATGGGTGGTCAGAGGTTTTAGCGAATGTTTTTCCAGGCGATGCACTTCATGGTGTATACGCATCGGTGCATTCTCAAACTTAAATCATTGGTGTTTACATTTCACCAAAAGTACCAGGGCAGTCAAAACAATATCAGGGCATCGATGCTCTTCTAAATAATAACACATCGGTGCTTTAATAATAACAATGCAACGGTCAAATATATGATACCATGCACCGGTGAGTTACAAGACAAACCCAATTGGTACATGAAATTTAGAATGCATCGATGCAAAAGTTTGATACAAAATCATCGGTGCGTCGTTTTAATTAAACTCATCGAAAGGCTGATTTTTATTATTATAATTTTTGTTGTTAAAATAATATTATGATCAGTTTTGGTTCATTGTATTACAATACCGGTGTGCATTTTATTACATCACCGATGCTTTTTAGCATTAAACGCACTGATGTTCATTTTCTCCATTTAGAAACATCGACTTGTAAAAGTGCAATTATTGTTATTTTTTAATTCCATTGTTCATAAAAAAATTGGCATATATCTTATAATAGTATTCATACAAATTAAATTTTGAGTAGTGCATTTGGATATGATGTTTGGATTAATTTTCTATATCATCAGATTTCACATCTCTTCATTACAATATTTAATCATCCATATATTTAATTGGCAATGTAACATTTCACAATGACATTGGACAACACAATAGAATAAAATAAAACATATTTTATTATAAATGAATAAGAGTCTCTTTGTCATACAAAATGGGACACTTATTGGTAACCACTTGTCTTTGAATTGGGACACTATGTCCATTACATTAAACAAAATGTCTAATTTTCAGAGACAATTATTTCAAAAAATACAACAACTTGCATTGATATCCAAATATATTGATCATCATTCTTCATTTTAACTGTTGTATGTGCTCGAGCTACTTCTGTTTTGTTGATTGCCTTGATTGTTTTCCTCTTCTTCAAGTTCCATTTAAAAAAATAAAAATAAAGTGTAATGAGTGTATCTACATTGGTGGGAATAATGAAAATTGAAATAAATAATATACATGAATGTAAATTGAAAAGCGACGTACCATAAAAGGAATTGAGTCTTGAATGATACACATTCTTTCAAAACCAAATGTCATGCCTTATGTCAACAACTCTTTTGTTGGCACATTTTGTAACATACCCTCTGTTAAGACATAATGTAAGTGAATGCAGTAGAGAAATATATTTTTTTTACTATAACATCGGTTATGATATGTGTTATACTTAAATAACATAAATCAAAATTACATACTTATTTCTCAACTAAATTTCTACATCGCAAGATTCAGATAAATCAACATTTTTATTCATAGATTAACTACATCACATAAAGATAAAAAATATATTTAACCACCCAACCTACCCTGCAAGGTTAGGACCTCCAAGACACATAATCAATGCTCAATTTCATGATTGTTACACATGGAATGTGAACACCTAGGTACCTAGACCTAAGTGTCGTAAGTGTCATATAAGTGTCTCGTACACCTTGACACCATGGAATAGCCTATGTCACAATCCATAGTCAATGTGGAGGAGGGATATATTACATGAAGGCCAAATTACCAAGTGCACATGAATTATTATTAATATTCATGAAAAAGAAATTAATTAACTATGAGAATCCACCTCACATTTGGTTTCCTATTTTTTAGGGAAGGTTGAGGATCTCATGGATGGTTGAAATATTTCCTCCTTAAAATCCTTGAGAGATATTTCCTCCCTAGAATCCTTAAGAAATATTTTCTCCCTAAATATATTTCAGATCCATTTTTAGTGGATCTGATGAGTGATCCTCTCCATGGTTGTTAAGCCTCCAAATCCTATATAATGAGGGATTTCCATGGATAAGGAGAGGATTTTAGACATACCAAACTTATGATCGCATGAGGAATAGTGGAGATTTGAGGTATCAAACCTATGGTCTTGGGAGAAGGATTTAGGATATCAAACCTATGATTTTGGGAGCTTTGTGCACTAACTAGACCTCGTCTTCCCTCTCACATTCCTTTCAATATTACAGTATAAGTTTTTGGTCGGGATGTTCCTCAAACATTGATAGATGAAGGTGTGTCTGTTAGTATTTTGTCCTTTATTGGCTGGAAAGCTTTAGGTTGTCCTTAGCTTGTGCCGGTTACACGGAATATGCTATATTTTAACAGAAGAACCATTCAACCTTTAAGGACCCTTCCTCAGTTTCCCATCATTTTTGGAGGGAAAACAATCTTTATTGATGTCATGGTAGTCCATGATCCCTTGGATTTTGATTTACTCCTTGGGCGAGATTATGTCTATGCCATGAAATCTATCATGTCCACTCGTTTTCATGTGATATTTTTACCTCGCGATGGAAGAGTTGTGATTATTGATCAACTCTCGTTTGTTGACCCTAACTTGACAATGAATTCTCGAAACGGTTTGTATATGCAGTCTGTTTAGTCCCTACCACAAGTCAATTATGTGACATTGTCTCTCATGCTTTCAGTTGCCGATGAAGATGAGCCTCTCACTGTAAGATCAATCTCTTATGACTTGGATCCAGTAGTTGACATGGTCATCTCTTCGATAGGGATATTGGAGTCATATCTCCCTACCCTTATTGAGGTCGTCGACATGTATTCCTTCCAGGGTGTTTTTCTTCCATCTAGAGAAGAAATCTTGGAATCCATGGTTGATGTTTATCCTTTATTGTCCTCTTGGAAGCCATGATCAAGGAGAGGTTATGAGCATAGGTTTCTTCTATGTGGCCAACTTGTTAAAAAATGAAACAGAAATCTAGGGATTGAACCTGGAGCCACAAGCATAGTTTTACATCTTTGTGGCAACCTCGTTAAAAAATGAAACGGAATCTACGAGCATATTTTCCCTCTCCATAGAAAGCTCGTTGAAAAATGAAATAGAAATCTGGGGATTGAACCCAGAGCCACGATCATAGTTTTTCTTCTCTGTAGCAAGCTCATTAAAAAATGAAACAAAAATCTTGGGATTGAACCTAGAGCTATGAGCATAGTTTTCCTCTCTGTAGAAAGCTCAATAAAAAATGAAACAGAAGCTATGAGCATAGTTTTTCTTCTCTATGGAAAGCTCGTTAAAAAATGAAACAGAGGTCTTGAGCACAGTGTTTTTCATGTGTCAAGCTCATTAAAAAATGAAACAATCACCTCTCTCGTTGAGTCGAGAATTTTGCTAGATCTCGTAGATATTGAGTCAAATCTTTTGCTAGATCTCATAGATATCGAGTCGAGTCTTTAGCTAGATATTGTAGATGTTGAGTCGAGTCTTTCGTTAGGTCTCATATTTGAACCTTCATTTCATCCACCCTTATCCTTTTTCTCCATCTAGTACATAAATTGGTGACAAGTCAATGAATGAAATGAAGCTTGGGGGGGCATGTCTCCAACCTTTGATTATCATTCTGGAGTTATGCCGCTAGCTTTTCAAGTTGGGGGCAGAGTACCAACCATCCATGGGTATCCCTACCATTGGAAATTACGTTGGGAATTTACAAGCATAGTTTAATTTTGTTTCAATCTTGTGTAAAAATGAAACCAATACCAAGCTTAGTCTTTGTTCTTTCTCGTGCTCGCAAAAACATCAGAATGTAACCGAGTAGACTTTTATCACCTTTTTGGACTCATAAAGGTTATATGAAAAATGAACCCCCTGGAGTCTCCTTTAGGCTCTTTTCAGACTCTCTAAACATGAAAATATTGTCGAGTGATATTCCTTCCTTTCACACTCGTTAAAATGTTTGAAAGGTTGTCTTTCGAGTAGTAGTTTATCTCTTTTTTGGCCTAGTGAGACTAAAATTATGAAAAAGGATAACCCCGGAGTTACCTTTAAGTTCTTTTCAGACTCTCTAAACATGAAAAACCACCAATTTTTCCTTCTCTGGACTCACTAAACTACACATTGAAGGGCCCATATGGGGACGAACCCTTACTTCTTCCAGTTCGTTAAATAAAGGAAGAGGAACTTACCGAAGGTGATTTATATCGAGCATGTGTTGTCCTCCTTGAGCTCATTAAATAAAAAAGAGGTACTCATCTATCTGAGTGGGGGGGGAATTAAAGGAAGTGGGTCAATTTTTTTGAGAATCCTTTATGGAAGCTTTTGTTGCCCTTGAACAATGCACCTATTTGCATCTCATCTTACAGTTGGTTAATCCGCTTGTCTCTGAGTCATACCAATTCCATGTATTGCCATACTTTTTCATCCAGTCGAAGAGTGCTCTTATTGTCGTTACATTACATTTATGTACTCGTCAAGTCAATGCTTCCAAGTTAGTTGTCATGCCTCATCATATTCAAGGGAAGTTTCACTTCAAACCATCCATCTGAAGCATTTCCAGTTTCCATTTCCTATGTCATTTCATACTCATTTGATTCACCATCTTACATGACTTTCCTATGTCAGTTTTGTGTCACTGATCGGGGATACATCAAGGCCCTCCTTCGACAAGTCTTTTCTTGTCGACTTCAACACATAATCTAGGAATTATACTTAGAAACTAGTTAGTACCTTGGCACATGCATGCCTCAATGGTAGGCCTCTCGCTTCTGACAGTGGATTTACATCATTGACCTCTGATCGGATTATTCCACGAATGTTCAACCTCATCCCATTTATTCACATTCGCTAGAATGTACTAGGGTACCTTGGGATTCATTGACATCATTGGTGATTTCCCTTTCACTTGTTAACGGTTTACCTCAGTGATTGGTAATCAAGTGGTTTCTACCATGTTCGACATCAAAACATCTATTCACATGGCTAGATTCGTACAACATCGGGATTGGGACGGAGACCCTGGGTTGAGCATTCACTTTGTTAAGCAGTTTTTCCCAGGCTACGAAGGATATCATTTGAGCATGTTGATGTATAGACTGTCACATAGATCCACATTGTATTGGTTTGTCGCTATGTTTTATCATCTCGTAGCTCCACTGTGTATTTTATGTGGCTATGATAAGTTCATATCATGGAGGCATGGATCCATATTGTATCTTTGGTGGCCTTATCCTTAGTCAATATTTTTCATGGATCTGCAGTGTATTGGTCGGCGGTCATGCTTTGAGTCAACTTGTATTCCGAGCATAGGTATGCCTGCCTTGGAAATGGAACATTTTTTAATATTGTTTGATGGTTGTATGCAACTTTTTCTAGGTTCTCCAACTCCACACCCTTTCGTTAAATATTTGTAAAGTGTTTCAACCATCATTCTCTCTTCTGACCTCACACTTTAGGGGGAATTCTGTTACACATGAAATTTGCACACCTAGGTACCTCACCCTAAGTGTTGTAAGTGTCATATAAGTGTCTCGTACACCTTGACACCATGGAATAACCTATGTCACAATCCCTAGTCAATGTGGAGGAGGGATATATTACATGAAGGCCAAAATACCAAGTGCACATGAATTATTATTAATATTCATGAAAAAGAAATTAATTAAGTGTTAGAATCCACCTCACATTTGGTTGAACCTATTTTTTAGGGAAGGTGGAGGATCTCATGGATGGTTGAAATATTTCCTCCTTAAAATCCTTGAGAGATATTTCCCCCCTAAAATCCTTAAGAAATATTTTCTCCCTAAATATCTTCCAGATCCCTTTTTAGTGGATCTGATGAGTGATCCTCTCCATGGTGGTTAAGCCTCCAAATCCTATATAATAAGGGAATTCCATGGAGAAGGAGAGGAGTTTAGATATACCAAACTTATGATCTCATGAGGAATAGTGGAGATTTGAGGTATCAAACCTATGGTCTTGGGAGAAGGCTTTAGGATATAAAACCTATAATTTTGGGAGATTTTTGAAAGGGTTGGACGAGTAGGACTTGGGGAAGCTACTGTAATTTCATCTGCACTATGTAAGTATTTCTTTAAGAGTTCTCATTAATATATTCCTGGCCTATTTCCTTCTAACCTATTCTTTACATATGTTTTTCTTATAGATGGATTTGATTGTACTAATCTTATAGAGTAGAGTAGGAGTTCTTTGTCTCGTTGTCCATTGCATTGCAGATGTCAAATCATGCTAAGGAGCTTAGATATCAAGCTCAAGTTGGAGTAGCGAGGAAAAACATCGAAATAAGGTGCATCATACTTTCTTCCTTCTCCTTCTCTTTCTGATTAGTTAGTTAGATTCAAAGGAATGTTAGTGTCCAATGTTAGGATGTTTTCTATCTTGGTATAGGGGTCTATAATCCAAGAGGATGTTCACCTGTCCACAAGGGGATTTTCCTACAACAATGATTCATCTGATTTATTTTGACCATTAAAGGTCTCAGGACCAACGACTGTTCTGAGGAATAAGGAGATATCTAATTCCAAAACTCCAATCCTATTCTAAAGTACAATACTAGAATCGACAACTATCATAGCTACAAATCCTTCACGGCACAAGAATAATCAACTATGTTCAATAAATCATTCAAAGAACACTCATGTGCAATGGTGTAACATACCAATTGAAAGCACAAATAGTTAATAAGGAATTAGTGTTAGAATATTTGTGGAGTAACATTTAAATTTAATCATTCTACAATCCATATAGAATCATTACTCCATAATAATGATATTAAAATTCTCTATTCAATATCACATAAAATCAAGGTGCATAATAATTCTTTCAACAAGGTTATATTATCATAATCACATTGAGGGTAGATAAGGTCAACCATTAGTAATAGTACCCTTAGCTTAAGTTCTAAATTATCTCAATTTCAACCTTTATCAATATCCATCTCTCATGTAATAAGAATAAGTATTAAAAATCACATTTATTCCATATTAGATCCTTGAATAATTTAATTACTTCATTCTCTATAACTAAACTTGTAAAAGAGTAAGGTTCCAACAATAATTACCATACACTAAAATTTCCATAGAGTTAGTATTGTCATAACAATATTACAATACCACCAACTTCTTCAACATTCAACATTTAATCTATGATTCACTATAAAATTATATATATAATCTACAGATCCATTATCAACGAAATCCTTATCAACGGTAATTATCAACAAAATTATATATATAATCTACAGATCCATTTTCAACGAAATCCTTATCAACGGTAATTAACGATTCCTCTCTATAGAGGCGTAAGGAAATTGGTGGTTTAAAAAGATTCAACATGGTTCCAACTAACCGTTCACAAGGCTGTGTAAAAATGGCACTAACAACTCGTAAGTTGTCTGAGTTCGTTTCATGATTACGATGACAAGGTTGGTATAGACATGTTTAAACATTAAACAATGATCATGTTTACAAGGATAGGCGGCATCCAAGAGTACATTAACTAAGCAATGGCTCAATCTAAGAATCAGTCAACTAGATGCGCAAGTGACGATCAGTTG
The DNA here is from genome assembly GCA_009831015.1 of Picea engelmannii. Classification (NCBI taxonomy): domain Eukaryota; kingdom Viridiplantae; phylum Streptophyta; class Pinopsida; order Pinales; family Pinaceae; genus Picea; species Picea engelmannii. The sequence goes on from ML782826.1 coordinate 411,936, forward strand.
TCATCTAACACATAGGATGGCTCCTCGATATTAAGCGTTGGGTTTCACAATGATACTTTCTCCTAAATCATTGGGAAAAGGAGTGAGGATACCTCAGTAATACCAGAGATCAAAGGAGGGACAATAAAACCACTGTAATTTGGAGTACAACGACCATTTCATAGAGGATTTGGAGCGGTGTTACTGAAGTGGACTGCTACACTTAAGTTCTAGAACGAAACTACCGCCCGACAGGTAACCAAGGACTTCAGGTCGAATCATAAGATTCTTCCATAACTCGAATTACAATATCGTTAGCAAAGGATATCTTTACTTTATCAACCAGCAAGAAGCAACACCTGGTAAGTTTCATCGATTATCTTCATTTCTACGATTCACTTTATCCATATGGAACCGATCTTCCAACTGGTAAAGCTCCGAAGACCGGAAGAAAACCGACCAACTTCATTACCATATTCATCGAATATCTAAGAAAAGTATCACTATTGTTCCACACATTAGTAGTGCATAAAACAAATACAGTTAAACCTACTCTAGTGACCGTTGAAATTCAACTCTCAAACAAACCAATCAAGATGTTCTATCAAATACTTGAATGAGGATTTTCGTTACAAATCAGGTTATCCTGTAGAGTTTGGAGGTACTATCACTGTTAAGGTTGGTAAGTGGTGGGAGTTCCATCCACTACAATCTACAAAGTACACCTTGGATCGTGTGGAAAGGGATATGGTGATGCCAATACAATAAAATCTAGTCTGGACATAAAAAAAACTAGACGACCATGAAATTCACCGTAATGTTAATCACGACCGAGCAATGGTAACAAATCTAGGTGATATAAATCGATGGAAAAAAAAGGGAGGTACAAAGTAACTAGATTGCAATGATACAAAAATCTCAGGAGGATATTGTCTAGTCGACGAGGTGATTGAAAGAAATTTCTTAGAAATTGAAAGCAGAGTAAAACGCTCACCCAATTTTTTTTTTATCGCCCATGAAAAAATTATAAATGAATTAACAAGAGTTGTAAGAAATAGTCTATGTTATTTATTAAAACTTCCATTCTCAGTGTAGTTCGAATACTAGATTTCCAGTTTTTGGTATAAGAATTAAAATCACAGAGATCAAAGTTTTTCATTGAACAGGGTTTGCGGCAATAGCCATATCATTTAATTGAATAATCATTCCATCCAAAACAGGTCAATGTCAACACAATGATTATCCAATTATTATAGCAGAGGCATACAAAACCAATCTTACACCAATTATATCAACAACACACCATAAATTCTAACAATTATATCTATCCATTCATGGTTCTATATATATACGAATTACCATAATTTAAAATTACCATATTTCCAATCGCTATTGTCAACTAAAAAGCATACACATTTTATTAGTTCCTTCATTTAATTGAAAACTAGCATAATTGTGAACTCGTGTATTCAAGTTCTGGTTGCAAAATATGATTAAGTCATACAACAAACTCGTAAGAATAATCATTAATTAGCATAGGTATAATGAAAACATTCACAATATATTACATAAATAGATTAGACTAACATCAGTTTTCAACGTACAAGTTGAGGCCTAATTATCAACAATTTTAAATATTAAATATCGTGACCAAATTTCACTGTAGTTGAAAGTAATCTTCAATCCAATGCTTGCACAATAATCCTACTTGTTTGTCAATCTAGAAACTTCACTGGTACCTTCCAACCAATGCTATGGGTACTCTTCTTCCCCCTTAGCCCCCCGAGACGCAAATGGGCCACACACAAGAAACCATAACACAATAACTTCTGAGCTTGCCTCGCAAGGAAGAACTTCCACTCTTTCTCAAGATTGAAAATCCCAACTCTCACAAGTAAAACACAGTCAAACAAATTTTGGCAGCATAACAGTACTAAGGAAAGTGAGATCCATTTCCCTTCTACTCCATTTGTTTTATAGAATTTCCCCCCCTGACACATGTTCTCATGCACAAATAAATAACTTTTTAAATTAATTTAATTAAGATTATTCACCCACACACTTGTCACACTCTCCCCAAGTTGCACAAGTAAATAGCACTTTTATTTTACTTAAAAGGCCAATTTTCCTTACATTCCCGAATTTGTGCCTATTTTTGCTCTTAGTTGTCCCTTTTTCCGCCAAATTTTCATTTAATGAGTGTCCCCTAACTAGATCTTAGTTAGAGTTGGATTGACAGTATTCTTCTAGTTAGACTACTGGTAGGTTGACTCAATATTCTATTCCATGTGTACTCATATTCTCTCATATTACTATTTCTTTCTATTTTAAAAATCCATTTTATTAATTTCATACACACATGCGCATTTTATCCAACCTTTAGATTTTTAATCGCCTTATTCCTAAAGTTTGATTATATCTCAACATTTTAATTTATGTAAGAATTCATTTAATCATTTATTTAAATTTAGACTTAGGCTTAGACTCTTGTTAGGATTTTTAATTTTTAATTTACTGTTTATTTAACTATTTTATTCTCACAAGGTCCAAACACTTCAATGTTTTCTAGGCCACCTAGGTTTATTGACTCGTGTTTTAAATTACGTGGCGTGCCCTTGAAGACGTGCCTTCATGTTCCAAGGGTGCCACTCGCCTTTGACTAGTTTTGGAAGTCAGTTTGACCCTTGGAGTAAAAACTCCATTCGGTTTACCTTGTGAGAGACTAAGGTCTTCTAAGGAATAAGGACTCTACCTTATTTCACCCCATTTAGAAATATTTGTGAGTGATTGTCTCAATCTGTCCTCACAACATTGTAGACCTATCAAACTAGGTAATCGTTAACCTACAATTTAGGCCATGGCGGCAGTGCTAGTAGGATGTGACAGGGACGTTGCTGCACCTCTCCCTCAAATGTATGGTTTATGTGCATGGCCCCTTTACTCCTTATGTGATTTGTATTAGCAAGCATCATCAAGCCTACATCCACTGACAAAAACAATGTCAATAATCCATATACATAAATCATATTGTAATCAACCATATGTCACATGTGTGTAAAATGAAATACTCAAACAAATACAATCCACTCCATGACTCAATATGGAGTCCAAGGAAGTCCATTGATTCCATCGGCATCCATAACTTCTCATGTGTCCTGCACACTCAAGGAAACTCATCAATAATATATGTCAATACATGTACATCTAAAATAACATAAAGTCAAAATACATCATCACCATCATATATAACTCATAATCTAAATGAAATCATAATTTTCCATAACCAAGTCGCTTGCATGCAAGTGTCCTCAAAGAATAGGTCAATAAAAGTGTGGTCAATAGTACGGGATGTTACATACACCCCCTCTTGTTTTAAACTTTGTCCTTAAGTTTGTATAGTATGTAAATGAAAGTAAATAAATGTATATGACATAGATCTACATATCTAATCTATCAAATGAATAAGAAAATTGTTGACGCATCTCATATGTGTCCTCCCATGTCGCCGAGTGTGGACTATATTTGTCCCACTGGACCTTGAACTGATCGACTATTCGACGCAGTGCGATGGTCTAGAATGTGGATTGGCTTCGCTATGAGAGAAACCTCATCTGACACCTGCAAATAACTCATGTCAATAACATGTGACAGGTCTGAAACATAATGTCGCAAAACAGATACATGAAACACATCGTGCATACACCTCAAAGAATTAGGCAAGGATAATCGGTAAGCCACGAGTCCTTTATTTTCCACTACCTCAAAAGGTCCCACAAATTTAGGAGAGATTTTATCACCGTTTCCAAACTTGATTGAACCCTTATGCGGTTTTACCCACAAGAAAACTCTATCACCAACCTCATAGTTCCGATCAATGCGATGTGCATCAACATAACTCTTATGTCGATCTTGTGCTTCTTTGATCCTTTGTCTTATCGATTTCATATGTTCTTCCATCTCTTGGATCACTTCTGGTCCCACAAGGAACCTATCCTCAATTTGATCCCAACTCAACGACGTTGTACAAGGTCACCCAGAAAGAAACTCAAACGGTGCCATGTTAATAGTACTTTGATAATTGTTTTTGTATGCAAGCTCTACCAATGTAAATAAGTCCTCCCAACACTTATGTTGATCCATCATATATATCCAAAGCATATCCTCTAAGATCTGGTTCATTCTCACTATTTTTTCATTAGTTTATGGGTGATATGTTGTACTAAAATTTAGTTGTGTTCCCAAAGCCTCCTGGAAACTTGTCCAAAATCGTCCTGTAAACATCGATCCTCGATTGGATATGATCCTTGTTGGTACACCATGTAACCTTACAATATTGTTGGCGAATAATTTAGTTATGTCTGTAGCCCGATACATCATATGCAATGGAATAAAGTGTGCACTCTTCTAAAAAGTGTCAACTACCAAAAAAATCGAATCATGTCTCCTCGTCGTCAATGGAAATCCAACGATAAAATCCATTGAAATTACTTCCCATTTCGATTCAAGAATAGCGTGTGGCTATAATAATAATGTTGGATGTCTATGCTCAACCTTCAATTGTTGACATTCTATACATCTCTCGACATAACTAACTATCTATGCTTTTATTCCTTTCCAAAAGAAGAAAAACTTAAGGTCTTCATCTTCGTGACTCCCGAATGAGCCATGTAAATTGCTCGATGAGCTTTGCTTAGGATCAAACTTCTTAATTCATCATTAGGTGATACGTAAATTTTGTCGTTAAATATCAAAAACCCATCATTGTCCAATGAATAAACTTCAAACTTTGGTACCATCATGGTATATTGTCTGGTATTAGTCTTAACTTCCTTATACCAATCACCGTCAATATGTAGAGCTAGAATATTTTCTCGCAGATTTGTCTTAAGAGGTATTACCAATAATATGTATGGTCTCTGACTCAACACATATGCCACTCTATTCACCATTCCTTTAATGTAAGTAATCTCAAAGCCATATTCACTAAGTAGTTTTGATCAACGCCTTTATCGCTTGTTCAAGTCCTCTAAGTAAATATATGTTGCAATCCACAATGATCTGTCTTTAATTCAAATTTTCATCCAATCAGATAATGTCTCCATACTCTCAAGGCATATACAATTTCTAATAACTCCAAGTTGTGTGTTGCATAGTTTTCCTCATGCTTTCTCAATTTCCTTGAAATTTAAGCGATCACCCGACCGTCTTGCATCAAAACTCCTCCTAAATCTTCCTTGGATGCGTCTGTGCATACCAAGAATTATTTGTCCATGTCGGGGACCTTCAATATCGATGTTGTATTTAAAAACTCTTTAATATTTTGAAATGCTTCCGCGCATTTCTTTATCCACACGAATTTCTTTTTTTTCTTCTGCAACTCCGTAATTGGATTTGACATCTTCGAAAAAAATTTGATGAATCATCGACAATATCCTGCTAAATGTACTTCTTGTACATTTTTCATAGTTGGCCATTCCATAATAGCCTCTACTTTCGTTGGATCCACAACATACCTTCACCATATATGATATGTCCCAAGTAATGAATTTTTGATTGGTAAAAAGAATATTTTGATAGCTTCCCGTACAAGTTGTTTTCTCTTAGAAATTTTAGAACCAATCTCAAGTTTTCATCATGTTTTTATTTCATCTGAGAATAAATCAGTATGTCATCAATAAATACTTGAACAAGCTTGTACAAGTATTCGCGAAACTCATAAATAACCCTGGGGCATTTGTCAAGACAAATGGTAAAACCGTAAACTCATAGTGTTTGAATCTCGTCTTAAATGTGATCTTAGGGATATCATCTTCCTTAATCTGTAACTAATGATATCCCAATCTCAAGTCAATCTTTGAAAACACCGTCGCTCTCTTCATCAGATCAAACAAATCATCAATCCTTGGTAAACGATATTGGTTCTTGATCGTAGCTTTGTTCAATTAATGGTAGTCAATACAAAGTCTCCATGACCCATCCTTCTTCCTAAAAAAATCACTGGCACACCCCACAACGATACGCTTGGACGGATAAGTCCTAAATCCAACAACTCCTTCAATTTCATTTTCAACTCCTACAATTCCAGTGTCGACATCTAGTATGGAGTTCTCCCAATCGGTTATGTTCCAGGTTTCAAATATATGGTAAAATCAAGTTCTCTTTCTGGTGGAAAACCTGGTAGTTCCTCCGGAAATACGTTTGTAAAATATGATACTACATGATTTTTTTCCAATCCTTACGTCTCACCCTTTTCATTAAGTGTTAGGATGGAATATAACTTGCATCCATTTCGCATAATTTTTTGGAATTGTAGGGAAGAAATAAATCTCAAGGACACTCCTTGGTTTCTTCCTACAATTACTCTACTCTGTCCCACATCATCCATCAAACTTAACCATTTTGTCTTGCAGTTAAGTATTGCATCATGTGATTCCAACCAATCCATGCCTATGACTATGTCATAAGATCCTAAAATCATGAAATAAATATTTACCTTCATTACAAAACCGCCCAAGTTAATGTTGCAGTTTATAACCTTTCCTCTGACTTTTTGTTTGGTGCCCAATACCATTTCTACGTATATGAACTCATCATGCTCGACTTCCTTTACCTTAATTATTTTTAGCATTGCACTAGAAATAAATCTCTTTGTAGCACTTGGATCTATAAAAATAAAAAATGTTTGATCGGTGATCGTACCTGATGTATCGAGCACAATATATTGGTGCTTGGCCTGGAGATTATTCATCACTGCATGTATCCTATGGGCCTTGCCCAAATCTCCAACTGTGGTGGGTCCTGATGATATGACCTCTTTGGCCTTCTCAATCAGGAATTCTTGTTGTTAATGTGGCTATCCACATGTCCAACATCCAGTCTTTGGTCCAGTGCTCCTTATCCCCGAAGTAGAAGTTGTTGGCCCAATAGTTTGTGATCCTAGTCTGTTATGCTAAACATGCCTAAAATGTTTTTGTTTTTGCAGATGACGTTGTTGTTTTTATGGTGTGATCTATAAGGATTCCTTTATTGAGGAGTGATGATTGTTCTATATGCACTAAAAACACACTAAAAACCCTCAATTAAATTGTCAACCCAGGGTAAGTAAACTTAGAGTTGTAGAAATATATATTCCAAGGTAGAAGGACTAGAGATAGTATAGTCTAACTAAGGAAGTGGCTATCTAAGAGCTAATCTATTCAAGTAGAGACTACTAATGATCAAACTCTACTAAGAAACTCAAACTATGTACCCTAAGTAACCTTTGAACAAAGGATCGATGGATAGTTCTAAGAAAGAAAATGAAAACCCTACTTAAAGAAAATTAGTTCAATCATAACAATAAGCAAAAGCAAACTATCTATCTAATAAGAAATAGCGACAACAAACTACTTTAATTAACCTACTCAAATTCAATAACCAACTACCCTATCAAAGCGAGAAAATGAACAAGAAACTACCCTATCAAAGACAAATAGACAAGCAAACAATTAACCTATTAAAGAAAGTAAACAACTAACTAACCTAAGATAACTTCTACATCAAGTAAACTAATTAAGATTACTCAATAAGCAACTAATTAAGCTAAGAAACAAGTGAACTCTATTCTTAAATTAAACTTCACAACTATTTCTAATTTAGAAAAGGAAATCTACTGAATTGAAAGCATTATGATGATAAAAGCAATTAACAACTAATCTTTAACCCATGATAAGAAAACTATCCTTTAATCTACCAAAGCAAGAAGACTATCTATCCTACAACAACAAGAAAACTATCTTCTAATCTATGAAAGCAAGAAAACTCAAATGTAGTGTTGATGGTTATGTGAATGTCTCCGGTGTCTTATAATACCACGATGGCACTTAACTGTGAATGATAATTCAAGAGGAATAAATTCAATATTGACTTCAATAGCAAAGTGGAAAGTGTGAATTAGGCAATCCAGTGAGAACTTAGCCATTATGGAAACAACATCAATTATCATGCATATCCATGTGATTATTCAATCATACATTAATCATCAATAGTATAAAGATAATTTCCTAGTCAATTCAATTGCACTCTATATTAATTAAGAAAATTCATACTAAGATTCGTAACTGAAATCTAAATTCAATAATCAACTTTGAATTGAAATTGCAACCTAGAGCTAAGAAATAAATTGCATGAAGTAAACTAAACTAGTCCTATTTTGACAATTCAATTTGCAAAAAGAGAAAATACTCATAAACAAAAATTAAACACTATTCCAACATATGACAAGTAATGAAATGAGAAAACTAACTAATAACTAGATAAGCAAAACTAAACAATAATTAGATAAGCAATGAAAACTAAAACTAACACGATCCATCCACCGAAGCCCTGTCAAAGAAATCATGAATTAAAACTATGTTTTAAACTTTATTTTAAACTTTGTTTCGGCCTAAAGAAAGTCTAATCTATCATCTAATCACACACGGGGTTAGTATCTAAGCTTGCAAGCTTGCTTCTACTAACTAGAAAGTCATTTCATATTAACAAGATCCTTCATAACAACCTGCAAAACAAACTAAAACAATTAAGCTATAGCAACAATTTATGCAATAAGAAAGCAAAATGACAATTCATGTACAGGAAAAGAAATAAAAATACATCTAACTATTCAATTCACAAGAAAACTCATAGGATATTCACCCAGACTACTAGTGGGCCCCCCAACAAGTCGTGGTTACTTTTCAAAGGCGCACCACGAGCTTCAACAACACGAATTCACCATTAAAACTAAAAACACAGTCTTTACATAGTCTTGGCAAAATGAAAATAGCAAAACAGAGCGAACTTGTATTTTCTCTCTAACACACTACTTCTTAACTATTGTCTAACCACCGAGGTGGTATTTATAGGTTTACAGACTAAAAGGTCAACCACTATAAGGGTCAACCTTCTCTAAAAACAACAAATCACATTTAATTCACTCTAACTACCAATGGCTTCTAGAAATGAGGCGAGCCAATAATCGCCCAACATAACAACCCAAATCGATTTGTCAAGAGTTCAGTAACTGGAGGCCACAAGCACAAGCAAAACACATGTCTTTGATTCACCCATCGCTTGTTGTCAATATGCTAACCATCAAATCACCCATAGTTTTTGTGCAGGACAGAGTGTTGGACGGAGTGTCGAATGGAGTACTCGATTGAGTTCTGAATGGAGTACCCAATTGAGTGTCGGATGGAGTACCGAACGGAGTGCTGGAAGCAAAAACAAGCTGGGATTTTTCCCTCTGACATACAAAACATGAATTAGTTTCCCGGGATCATAAAAACATATTGATTTAAACTCAAAATCATCGCAAAACATGAATTATGCATACCTGGTGTGGATCATAGGGATTTGACACAAAAGCTCTTCAAAAACTTCTTCAAAACATGAAAATGCATATACACATTCGGCAAAAAGGATCTAATTAACGTCATAAAATTGGTCATATCATGGGCCCAACAAGGAGTATGTCATATCGGTGTCGAGAACATAGGTCTCTAGGCGTATCTCGATGCCCAAAAGTTTTTTTGGTTGGTGTATGATGTTGTTGTGCTCCTGGTGTCATCTACTTAGTTGGTCTCAAAGGAGTCATTCCCTTACCCCCATTATTCAGTTCTTTCTCAACTATGAAGGCCTTCTGAACTACATCGTGCAACATTTGAGGCATTAGGATCCTCACCTTCGCACGAATGTTGAAGTTAAGGCCAAACACAATCTTGTTGACCTTTAACTTCTCTGTGTTCATATGTGGAGCATAGCTCAGTAGTTCCATGAACCAAACCTTATACTCTGGTACCATAGGACTATCTTATCATAAGGCGTTGAAATCATTAAGTTGACGCTCAATGAATTCATCGGACAAGTACCTCTCTTGGAATCGTTCCTTGAATAATTCCCATGACACGTCTTCCACGACCTTGTTCATCTAAGGTAGGAGTTTTTTCCACCAAATTAGAGCACCCCCTTTCAGTTCAAATACTTCCATGTGGAATTTCATGTTGGAGGTGTAATCATGAAGTGCGAAGCACATCTCCATGTTCTCCAACCATGCCTAGGCAAATAAGTCGTCTATGGCACCCCAGAACTCGAGAAACTTCACCTTCTCAAGTTCTCTATGTATACTACTACTATCATCTAGGGCGCATTGTGAACCCTCATTGGGCACAAATGATCTACCCTCGTCTCAATCTAGGCAGTTGATCAACACCTCTGACATCCTCTAGAAGGATCTCATAATACCTACCACATCTTCTACGACAACCTGCTTCTGCTCAATAGTCTACACATTTCCCTGAGGGTTTGATCCCTCTGGCATGGATGCAACTGGAGGAGGTACACCTCTTCCTTCCACACCACGACGTATGCTTCCCCTACATCCTCTAACCATGATTACCTGCATGGACAATTTCCAAATTTATTAGTAGTACATATTTAGTCATTTTATTTAACACAATGGAAGGCGTAACGGTCCAATGTCGTAGGGTTGAACCTGTTTTGATACCATATGTAACATACCCTCCATTAAGACATAATGTAAGTGAATGTAGTAGATAAATTTTTATTTTTTTTACCGTAACATCGGTTAGGATAAGTGTTAAACTTAAATAATATACATCAAAATTACATACTTATTTATCAATTAAATTTCTACATCGCAAGATTCATATACATCATCAATGTTGTTTGTATATTAACTGCATTACATAAAGATAACGAAAGATATCTAACCACCCAACCTACCCTACAAGGTTAGGATTCATCTGATTGACTTTTACAATCAAGTACAGGGTTCATCCGATTGATTTTTAGCATTAAAGGTATTGGGACTGGTGACCGTTATGGGGAACAAGGAGATATCTAATTCCCAAACTCCAATCCTCTTCTAAAGTACAAGACTAGAATCAATAACTATCATAGCTACAAATACTTCAAGGCACAAGAATAATCTACTATGCTCAATCAATCATTCAAACAACACTCATGTGCAATGGTGTAACATACCAATTAAAGGCACAAATAATCAATAAGGAATCGGTGTTAGAATATTTATGGGGTAACATTTAAATTTAATCATTTTACCATCCATCTAGAATCATTACTCCATAATAATGATATTAAAATTCTTTATTCAATAGAACATAAAATCAAGGTGCATAATAATTCTTGCAACAAGGTTATATTATCATAATCGCATTGAGGGTAGATAAGGTCAACTATTAGTAATAGTTCCCTTAGCTTAAGTTCTAAATTATCTCAATTTCAACCTTCATATAATAAGAATAAGGATTAACAATCCCATTTATTCCTTATTAGATCCTTGAATAATTTAATTACTTCATTCTCTATAACTAAACTTGCAAAATAGTAAGGTTCCAACAATAATTACCATATACTAAAATTTCCATAGAGTTAGTATTGTCATAGCAATATTACAATACCACCAACTTCTTCAATATTTAATCTATGATCCATTATAAAATTATATATATAATCTGCAGATCCATATATATATTCAGAAGGGAGTAATGAAATCCTTATCAATGGTGATTAACGATTCCTCTCAATATTGGATTATACAATATAGAGGCGTAAGAACTTTGGTGGTTTAAAAAGATACGACACAATTCTAACGAACCGTTCACAAGGTTGTGTTAAAATGGCATTAATAACTTGTAAGTTGTTCGAGTTCGTTTCATGATTACGATGACAAGGTTGGTATAGACATATTTAAACATTAAACAACGATCATGTTTATGAGGATACACGTCATCCAAGAGTACACTAACTAAACAATGGCTCAATCTAAGAATCGATCAACTAGATACTCAAGTGACGATCAATTGTCATCTAACATAGATCGGGGATCGCTCTTCGATATTAAGTGTTAGGTTTCACAACGATGTTGCCTCATAAATTGTTGGAACAAGGAGTGTGGATACATCAGTAATACCAACAATCAAAGGAGGGACAATTAACCCATTGTAACTCGGCATACAACGACCAGTTCGAGGAGGATTTGGAGCAATGTTACTGAAGTGGACTGCTACATCTAAGTTCTAGAACGAAACTACCACCCGACGGGTAACCAAGGAGTTCAGGTCGAATCATAAGATTCTTCCATAACTTGAATTACAATATCGTTAGCGAAGGAAATGTTTACTCTAGCAACCGATAAGAAGCAACACTTGGTAAGTTTCGTCGATTATCTCCATTGCTACGATTCACTTTATCCATCCAGAATCAATCTTCCAGCTGGTAAAGCTCAGAAGACCGGAAGAAAACTAACCAACTTCACTACCAGATTCATCGAATCTCTAAGAAAAGTATGAATATTGTTCCATGCATTAGTAGTGCTTAAAATGGATACAATTAAACCTACTCTAGTGACCATTGAAATTCAACTATCATACAAACCAATCGAGATGTTCTCTCAAATACTCGAATGAGGATTTTCGTTACAAGTCAAGTTAGCCTGTAGATTTCAAAGGTACTATCATTGTTAAGGTTGGTAAGTGGTGGACGTTCCATATGCTACAATATACAGAGTACACCCTGGATCGTGTAACAAGGAATAAGGTGATGCCAATCCAATAAAATCTATTCTAGACATAACAAAAACTAGACGACCATGAACTTCAACCTAATTTTAATCACGACTGAGCAATGGTAAGAAAATCTGGGTGATATAAATTAGTGAAAAAAAAAAAACAGAGGTACAAAGTAATCAGCTTACAACGATACAAAAATATCAAGAGGATAATGTCTGGTCAATGAGGTGATTGAAAGCAATTTCTTAGAAATCGAAAGTAGAGTAAAACGCTCACCCAATTTTTTCTTAGTCACCAAGGCAATACTTTTAAATGAATTAACAAGAGTTGTATGAAATAGTCTATGTTATTTATTAAAACTTCCATTCTCGGTGTAGTTCGAATACTAGATTTCCAGTGTTTGGTATAAGAATTAAAATCACTGAGATCAAATCTTCACATTGAACAGGTTTGGCGTCAATATCCATATCGTTTAATTGAAGAATCGTTCCATCCAAAATAGGTCAATTTCAACACAACAATTATCTAATTATATATATATGAATTACCATAATTAACAATTACCATATTTCCAATCGCTATTGTTAACGGAAAAGTGTATACATTTTACCAGTTCCTTCGTTCAATTGAAAACTAGCATAACTATGAACTCATGTATTCGAGTTTTGCTTGAAAAATATGATCAAGTCCTAAAACAACCTTGTAAGAATAATCGTCAATTAGCATAGGTATAACAAAAAAATTCACAATATATTACATAAATAAATTAAACTAACATCAGTTTTCAACATACAAGTTGAGGTCTAATTATCAATAATTTTAAATATTAAATACCATGACCATATTCCACTGCAGGTGAAGGTGATCTTCAATCCAATGCTTGTGCAATAATCCTACTTCCTTTCCAATCTAGAGACTTCACTGGTACCTCCCAGCCAACGCTAGGGGTACTGTTCTTCCCCCTTAGCCCCCAATCCGCAAAGGGGCTACACACAAGAAACCAAAACACAATAGCTTCCAAGCTTTCCTTGCAAGGAAGAGCTTCCACTCTTTCTCCAGCTTGAAAATTCAACCTCTCACAAGTAAAACATAGTCAAACAAATCTTGGCAACATAACAATACTAAGGAAAGTGAGATCCATTTCCCTTCTACTCCATCTATTTTATAGAATTTCCCCCCCTGACACGTGTCCTCATGCAAAAATAAATAACGTTTTAAATTAATTTAATTAATATTATTCACCCACACACTTGTCACACTCTTCCCAAGTTGCAGAAGTAAATACCATTTTTATTTTACTTAAAAATCCAATTTCCCTCACATTCCCCAATGCGTTCCTATTTTTTCTCTTAGTTGTCCCTTTGTTCCCCAAATTTTCATTTAATGAGTGTCCCCTAACTAGATCTTAGTTAAAGTTGGATTAGGAGTCTTCTTCTAGTTAGACTAGTGGTAGGTTGACTCAAGATTCAATTCCATGTGTACTCCTATTCTTTCATATTATTATTTCTTTCTATTTTAAAAATCCATTTTATTAATTCCATACACACATGTGCATTTTACCCAACCTTTAGATTTGTAATCACGTTTTTCCTAGATTTTTATTATATCTCAATCTTTTAACTTATGTAACAATTCATTTAATCCTTTATTTAAATTTAGACTTAGACTTAGGCTTAGACTCTTGTTAGGTTTTTTAATTTATAATTTACTGTTTAATTAACTATTTTATTCTAACAAGGCCTAAACACTTCAATGTTTTCTATGCCACCTAGTTTTATTGACTCATGTTTTAAATTACATGATGTGTCCTTCAAGATGTGCCTTTGTGCTCCAAGGGTGTCACTCACCTTTGACTGGTTTTGGAAGTTTTTCTGACCCTTGGAGTCAACACTCCATTCGGTCGACCTTGTCAGAGACTAAAGGATTTTAAGGAATAAGGACTTGACCTTATTGCGCACCCCTTATAAATATTCGTGAGAGATTGTCTCAGTCCGCCCTCACAACATCGTGGACCTATCAAACTAGGTAATCAGTAACCTACAATTCAGGCCATGGTGGGAGTGCTAGTAGGCTGTGACAGGGACGTTGCCACACCTCTTCCTCAAATGTTTGGTTTTTGTGCATGGCCCGTTTACTCCTTATGTGAGTCGAATTAGCAAGCATCGTCAAGCCTGCATCGACTAACAAAAAAAGTGTCAATAATTTATCTACATAAATCATACTGTAATAAAAAATATATCGCATGTGCGTAAAATGAAATACTCAAATAAATACAATCCACTCTCTGACTCAATCCAGAGTCCAAGGAATTCCATTGATTCCATCAACATCCATAGCATGTCATGTGTCTTGCACACTCAGGGGAACTCGTCAATAATATCTGCCAATATATGTACATATGAAATAACATAAAGTCACAATACATCATCACCATCATATATAACTCATAATCAAAATGAAATCACAATGTACCATAAACAAGTTGCTTTCATGCAAGTGTCCTCAAAGAATAGGTCAATAAAAGTGTGGTTAGTAGTACAGGATGTTACATACACCCCCTCTTGTTTTAAAATCCGTTCTGAAGTTTGTATAGTATGTAAATACAAGTAAATAAATGTATATGACATATATCTACATATCTAATCTATCAAACAAGTAAGGAAACCATTGATGCATCTCATATTAGTCCTCCCATGTCGTCGAGAGTGGACTATAGTTGTCCCACTAGACCTTGACCAGATCAACTATTTGACACCTTAGTTTTCGAGTGTGATGGTCTAGACTGCATATTGGATTCACCATGAGAGCACCCTCATCTAACACCTACAAAGAACTCATGTCAATAACATGTGACAGATTGGAAACATAATGTCGCAAAACAGAAACATTAAATACATCGTGCATATGCCTCAAAGAATCAGGCAAGGCTAGTCGGTAAGCCACAATTTTTTTATTTTCCACTACCTCAAAAGTTCCTAGAAACCTATAAGAGATTTTAGCACCCTTTCCATACTTGATCAAACTCCTTTGTAGTTTTACCCAAAAGAAAACCATGTCGCCAACCTCATAGTTGTGTTCAATGCAATGTGCATCATCATAACTCTTATGTCGATCTTGTGCTTCCTTAATCCTTTGTCTTATCAATTTCATATGTTCTTCCATCTCTTGTATTACTTTCGGTCCCACCAGGACCCTATCCTCAAGTCGATCCCAACTCAACAATGTTCGACAAGGTCGCCTGGAAAGAAACTCAAATGGTGCCATCTTAATCGTACTCTGGTAACTGTTGTTATATGAAAACTCTGCCAATGGCAAGAAGTCCTCCCAACACTTTTGTTGATCCATCACGTACATATGAAGCATATCCTCTAAGATCTGGTTCATTCTCTATGCTTGTCCATCAGTTTTTTGCTTATATGTTGTACTAAAATTCAGTTGTGTTCCCAAAGCCTCTTGGAAACTTGTCCAAAATCATCCTGTAAACATTCATCCTCAATTGGATATGATCCTTCTTGGTACACCATGTAACGTTACAATCTTGTTGAAAAATACTTTAGCTATGTCTAGAGCCTGATACGTTGTACGCACTGGAATAAAGTGTGCACTCTTTATCAGAGTGTCAACTACCAAAAAAATTGAATCATGTCTCCTTGCCATCAATGGAAATCCAATGATAAAATCCATTGAAATGACTTCCCATTTCGATTCAAGAATAGTGTGTAGTTATAACAATCATGTTGAATTTCTATGCTCAACCTTCACTTGCTGAAATTCTATACATATCGCCATGTAACTAACTATGTCCGCTTTCATTCCTTTCCAGAAGAATAAAGGCTTAAGGTTTGCCTTCATCTTCGAGACTCTTGGATGAGCCATGTAAATTGATTGATGAGCTTCACTTAGGATCAAACTTCTTAATCCGTCATTAGGTGGTACGCAAATTATGTCATTAAATATCAACAATATGTCATTGTCCGATGAATAACCTTCAAACTTTGGTACCATCATGATATCTTGTCTGGTATTAATATTAACTTCCTTGTACCAATCATCGTCAATATATAGAGCTAGAATATTTTCTCGCACATTCTTCTTAAGAGGTATTACCAACAATATGCATGATCTCCGACTCAATGAATCTACCACTATGTTCATCGTTCATTTAATGTAAGTAATCTCAAATTTGTATTCGCTAAGTAGTCTTGACCAACACCTTTGTCTCATGTTCAAGTCCTCTAAGTAAATATATGTTGCAATCCACAATTATTTGTCTTTAATTCAAATTTATGTCCAATTAGATAATGTCTCCATACTCTCAAGGCATATAAAATTTCTAATAACTCCAAGTCGTGTGTTGCATATTTCTCCTCATGCTTTCTCAATTTCGTTGAAATGTAAGCGATCAGTCAATCATCTTGTATCAAAAATTCACCTAAGACTTCCTTGGATGCATCTGTTCATACCAAGCATTCTTTGTCCATGGCGGGGACCTTCAATATCGGTTTTTTCATTAACAACTCTTTAATCTTTTGAAATGATTCTGTGCATTTCTTTGTCCATACGAATTTATTTTTTTTCTTATGCAACTCTGTTATTGGATTTTCTATCTTCAAAAAACCTTCAATGAATCGTCGGTAATATCCTGCAAAACCCATAAAGCTACGTACTTCTTGTACATTTTTCGAAGCTAGACATTCCATAATATCCTTTACTTTCATTGGATCCACATCTATACCTTCACCAGATATGATATGTCCCAAGTAATGAATCTTTGATTGGTAAAAAGAACATTTTGATAGCTTCCCGTACAAGTTTTTTTCTCTTAGACATTGTAGAACCAATCTCAAGTGTTCATCATGTTCTTCTTTTGTCTGAGAATAAATCAGTATGTCATAAATAAATACTTTAAAAAACTTTTCCAAGTATTCGCGAAACACCCCATTCATCAAACTCATAAATACCCCTGGGGCATTTTTCAATCCGAATGGTAAAACCGTAAAATCATAGTGTTTGAATCATGTCTTAAATGCAGTCTTAGGGGTATTTTATTCCTTAATCCATAACTGATGATATCCCAATCTCAATTCAATCTTCGAAAACACCGTCACTCCTTTCATCTTATCAAACAAATCATCAATCCTTGGTAAAGGATACTGGTTCTTGATCGTAGGTTTCTTCAATTGACAATAGTCAATACAAAGTCTCCATGACCCATCTTTATTCCTAACAAAATCACTGGCTCACCCCACAACAATACTCTTGGACATATAAGTCATAAATCCAACAACTCCTCCAATTACATTTTCAACTCCTGCAATTATTGTGTTGACATCCTATATGAGTTCCCCCAATCAGTTATATTCCAAGTTTCAAATCTATGGTAAAATCAAGTTCTCTTGTTGAAATTACTAATACAACTGAGAGGGGGGGGGGGGGGG
>ML782826.1:430367-441117 GCA_009831015.1 Picea engelmannii
CAACTGGATGGAAGCACCAACTTCCAGATACACAGGCTTCAACCTGTATAACAGAGAACACTTGTTCTCCCTAGCACCACCCTGCCACCCTGGTTTCTCTGGCTGTAACCAGATGGAAGCTACAACTTCCTGTGTTCAATCTCCCACTTGAACCTCTGAGGACAACAGTCCTCCCGAGCACCTCCCAACCTCCCTAGAATATTAATGAATAAATAAGCAGTCAACTATGCAGAAAAATCAATTCTTACCCATCTTTCTTTGTTCTATACATCTGGTCATCTTCTAACTGTTCTACAATTCATTTCTTCCTCTGTCTGTTCAACAGGTCTGCTCTGCATCAACTTGTTCTGTCATTCTGCTCTTCTTCTACTTGTTCTGTTATTCTGCTCTACATTTCATCTCATATTGCACATATTCTCAATCTCATACTGCGCATCATTTCCTTTTCCTTTTCTTACAGTTTCATTCTTTTCTCATACAGAACAACCAACCACACGATGTCTTTCTCTTTTTCTTTTATACACCCTCACGGCAGTTCAACTTCCCATCTCCTTCGGCAAAAGGAAGACAATTGTCCGAGAAACTGAAACGCCAACAGATTCGCAATCATGAATCTGTTTCACTAATAGATTCGTAACTGAGGGCTTAACTGTGAGAGAGAACAGTAACCTTCCGATCATATTCCAATTTATCCGCACCGTTGGATGAAATTTATTAATCTTACCTTTAAATCGGGTTTCGGCATTTCGGCATTCCTGTACCCAAGTGTCTCGACACTTCATGTCGCGATCTCCGAAGCTCCGAAATGGAGCTTATCTGGACTGACTCCTTCCCTTTCTCATGACCAAGGGTTGTGACCACAGTCTTATGCATAAGGCACTTTCGTGATTTCGCATATCGCGAATTCGTCATTCCTGATGTTCAATGTTCTTGTCACTTACAAATCCCGATCCACGAAATTTCGTAAAGAAGTCGAATCAACGATCCAGATCATATCTTGATCTGACGGTTGCAATTACATCGCGATTTCGCATATCACGATTTCGTAATTCATGTTGCATCATTTCTTTTACCTCTCCATGTCGCGATTCGTGAAACTTCGATAAGGAGTTGGATCAATGGTCCAGATTCAATCTTGACTCAACGGCTGCGATCAAATCGCAATTTCTCATATCACGAAATCGACATTCTTGTTGCATTGTTTCTTTGACATCTCCAACACACGATCCTCGAAACCCCGACATGGACTGGAATCAACGGTCCAGATTCAACCTTAATCTGATGGCTCATATTACATCGCAATTTCACATATCGCGATATCGGGATTCCTGATGTCAATAATCTTTGGCATGTCCAACTCGCGATCCTCGAAACCCCGACAAGGACTGGAATCAACGGTCCAGATCCAACCTTTGATCTGACAGCTCAGCTTACATCGGGAATTTTGGATGGGATCCAACGATCAGTAGTTCTTCTCAAACTTTACGAGTCTTCGATCACTCGATCAATGTTGTGTTACCTTCACTCATTCGCCTTCGATTATTCGACCTTCCTGAACTTACCTTATGTTTGCCTGTCGATTACAAACTTCTTATACTTGCCATCTTTACTTCGACCTTCCTGAGCTTATCTTATGTTTACCTGTTGATTACAAACTTCATGTACTTGCCATCTTCACTGTTGTACTTGCCATCAGTACTTTCCATCTTCACTGTTGTACTTGTCATCAGTACTTTCCATCTTCATTGTTGTAGTTGCCATCAATGACAAGCATTCATTGTCTGTTAAATATTTTCCATTCGTTGTCTGTTAAATATTTGTCATTTGTTGTCTGTTAAATATTTGCCAACATCTCTTTCTGGTGGAAAACCTGGTATTTCCTCCAGAAATACATCTGTAAACTCTGATACTACCGAAATTTTTTCCAATCCTTATGTCTCACTCTTTTCATTAAGTGCTAGGATGGCATATAACTTGCATCCCTTTCGCATACTTTTATGTAATTGTAGGGAAGAAATAAATCTCAAGGACACTCCTTGGTTTCTTCCTACAATTACTCTACTATGTCCCACATCATCCGTCAAACTTAACTGTTTCATCTTGCAGTTAAGTATCACATCATGCGATTCCAACCAGTCCATGCCTATCATTGTGTCATAATATCCTAAAATCGTGACATAAATATTTACCTTCGTTACAAAATTGTCCATGTTAATGTTGCAGTTCATAACCTTTCCTCTGACTTTTTGTTTGGCGCCCAATGTCATTTCTATGTATTTGAACTAGAAATTACATCTATACATTTGTTCCACTATATCCCTCATAGTTATGTAAAAGTGTTTCCCCCTTTCATTAACCTCCATCACCACTCTAGATGAGTTAAGGACCAATTCATCATCATTTACATATTCTATAATTTTTATTTTCTTAAGATGGAATTTTGTTCCTTCATTGTTGGTCCTTGTAGAACACTAAACATATGTGAATTAATAAATTGTTTGAAACATGTTATCTAATATTCTTAATTATATTATTAATGAAAATTCAAAAAAGAACTCATTGAATAGTAATTTTTCATTCTCTCGATTCATCCTTTTGCAATTTTTCCATCAAGCTTTTACCGTCTTCTGCACTTAGATCACAAAGAATCTTATTGAGCTTCCTCATTTTGTGGCTCTTCATGACACACACTAACCAATGTATATTAGTTAAACTTACATATAGTTCAAACATATTAATTTTGTATAGAATTTACAAAGAAATTGCATTTTTTTCTTTTTTGGATGTGCTATCATTGTGTCGATCAGAATTTTTGTTACTTGAACTATTCTCACACATTTTTCTCTCAATATAGAACATGTACCATTCAATATAGACGCTATTAAATATATTTTATAAATAAATCACATAATTTTCAACTAAAGAAAATTTGGTTTCTAGTGTGCTTTAATAATATGAAAGCACCAGTGTGTTCAATATAGGAAATGCATCAACAAGAAAAAATATTTTTTTTTAAATATTTTTAATTACAATGGTGCAATATGTATCGATAATAGCACTGTGCCTAGAGTAAAAAATGAAAAACAAAAAAAAATACCATGAATGAAAAAAATTACACACCGATGAACGATTTTTTTTTTTTTTAATTATATTACATCATTTCAAGTGTGCTTTATCAGTAAGTGCACCGGTGTGTTATAGTCAAATCGGTGCATCGATAACCAGAAATTGTTTTAAAAAAAACTATGATAGGACTGACAGGGTTTGGTTCCGATGCAATAAGTGGTCCCCTTGCATCACATGCCAAACACATTATATTTAGAAACACAAACCCATTAAATCTAAAATGCCTAAAATGAAAATCCCTAATTGTGAAGTGATAGAGGGAGTTAAACCCTAAGGTGAAATTTTGATAGCTTGATAGTATGAATTAAAAAATCCTATCCTCTTTCTTTTGTAAAATTCACCGAGGAACACTTTGGAATCCAAGTTGGGATTAATTCTTCTTTAATAAACAAATCTTGGCTCTCAGGTCAAATATAGTTATGACACATTTTCATCAAGTCTTCGACAATATTAAGGGCTAAAACCTTGGTCTAATTTGAAAAGGCACGGAGTTTTTAGTAGGTAAGGCCTTGAGGGCTTATCCCCTTTAGTATATGACCAACATGTCAAACTGTAGACTTACACAAAAGGGCGTTCATTTGGAATCTAGTGCTAGGCCTTTAAACATACAACCCCTCCACCATATGATTGAATTTGGTGACCAAGGGCTAGTCTTTTCACAAATGTGAAAAGTGTTTCCACAATGTGCTCAAAGAAATGCGAGACAACCTGGTAGTGACATGTAGCTTGATCAATAAACGCTCCAAATTAATTTTCAAATCGGCTTGTACATTAAACTTTACACACTTCCATCGGAGAAATGGCTCTCCATTGTTGATTCTCCTCTCTTAGTCCCGATCCAAATGACGTGGATGTAATCTACCATTTGATCAACGAGGAATATAGATCATTGATCTGAATATGATCAACGATCAATGGAGGTTATCGGTGCTTTATTATGCTTTCTTGGGTATCAATCGATGATTCTAGTTCTCCCTATTCCAGATCCAACGGTTGGGTATTGAATTTCTTGTAGATTTCAAGTTACACTACAAATTCTCATAAGATCAAAGAATCTATTCGATCAAGAAATTGATTCATTGTTGGAGAAATAACCAAACACAGTTTCACACCAGAATTCCTCTGAGAAACATTGAGACATACATAAAAACACCATAGATAAATTCAACCCTGATTTTATTAATTCATTTCCAGAACTCGAGATGAAATTGTCTCAAAGTTCTTTGTGTTTGCTACACACAACCTTATGTTGATGATTGGACAACATTGGGAAGACATTATCTTAGAATAATAATTAATAATATAATTATTGATTATTAAATATCATATATAATAAGTAAATGATAATAATAAATAGTTATTGAATATTCAAGGGACGCATCCTTTCATGGATGGTCACCATATTTCCCTATATATGGAACACTCGTCATTGTAATAATATATCAATTATATCTCATATGAAGAAAAAACATGGTATCAGAGCGAGACTGGGCTTGACTCCTTCACAGGAGGGCCCAGGAAAATGAGAGTAGAGTAAAATGTTGGGAGTGTTAAATTTATGGGGTTGTTACAATCTTTATGTACAACATATTTACTTTTTTACTCATACCTAAATTATAGAAATAATTCCATAAATTATGGTGGGCAATAATTTCTAGTAAAAATGTCTAATTACCTAAATATGAGGAATGTAATGCATATTTATTTCTACCTATATTTATGCAAAGAATCACATGCATTATGGAGGAAACAATTAGCAAAGTCAAATGCTATGTGGATGGATTATAACCAAATTAATCTTTGGTTAGTTACAGAGGTATTCTCCAACTATTTATAAGAAAGAAAATTTAATTTAATTTTTTAAAGAGACGTGTCTTTTTTGGATCAATCTAATATTACTATAAAAAGACACTTGAAAGACACAACAATAGACACATATTTTTTCTCTCACACACGTGGGATAAGTGATCTAAGGAACAAACTAAGAATTTGAAATTTTCTGAGTTACTGATTGATGTTCTAGTGTTTACTAAAGTAATATTGTATATCATTGGAAGTAATTACCACTTGTGAAAAATTGTTCTTGTTTAATTTAACACAAGAAAATCAACATGGTTAGTCATATGACATCGAGTATATGATGGATGTGTGTTGGTAGCTGCATGACATCAAGTATATGATGGATGTGTGTTGATAGTTGTATGACATCAAGTATATGATGGATGTGTGTTGGTCATAGTAGAAGACATATTATTTGGAGAGTTCTTCATTCTTCATTAGAAATCTATTATATAATCTGTATAATATATATATACTATTTAGACTCTCTACATTTAGTTCTTACTATGAAGAAGCTTCCTAATCACCTTATTCATCGTAAATACAAGAACTAGATAGTCTCTAATATATAATTGCTATATATGGATTAAGAAACGGTCACTGGTGCTTTCATTCGGCCAACTACTCGATTTGGAATTGAATATACAACTGATCTCTCTTTTCTCCAGTCAGTGATGGGGGCCTTCTCTCTCGTGAGGTCTCTCCACACGTGTATCCAGCAGCAAGCAAAAAGTGGAACATTCTTCATATCGAGAGGGCTATCAAGAGATATATGGGAAGCAAGAGAGAGAGACGAACATGTAGAAAGGTATCGGCAGGCGAGCATCAAGATCAAAGAAAGAAGGCGTATAGTCAAATTGCTTTCGGTGAATGTCCCACTTGGTGTGATGATTGGTGTATTTCTTGTCCTAGGTAAGTTTATATCTAGTGTGGTGTTCCTGGTGTCTTGGCTTTGAATTATGAGCTTCTGTTGAATGGCTCTATAGCCCCTCTCCCTGAAGGGCCCTAGCCCGTTTCCTGAAGACTCTTGGCATATGATCGTCAAATTGTGAATCAATGTATGTCATTGTCATGGAATCCAGCCCAGGTAGGTACCATTCCTTCCTGTGTTCTGTACCGGTAAGTCTCGTCCCGGGGTATAGGGTAACTCTATCTCTCTCGGTTCTAGTGAACGGGGTAAGGTGAACGGCGGGTTATCCAATGATGGGGCCTTCTCTCTCACATATGGTGGCAACTTTAACTCAATCAATATTTTGTTATCGTGGCAACAAGGAATAACCTGACATGCATTCAATCATCGAATTGGATAAATAAAAAAATCGATTGATGTACCCCGGTGGACATTTCATTTTTCCCCCTAAAAACGAGGACCCGTCGGTGCTCACTTGAGGTACGAGGGTGAGGGTTTTCTTTAGTCATTGTATATAGTTGTGCACAAGATAAATTGATATCCTCTAGGAGATTCTTTTTGTTGTTCTTGTTTCTTGTTCCAGGAAGGTCACATGTAATAGCTCTGAGAATGAGCCATAATGAAGGTCTCGGGAAGAAGACATGGAGGGAAAGACCTTCCAACATGATATCAAGGAAAGACATTGCCATAAATGATGCTCAGAGATAGAAAGTCTCTAGGAGCAATGTACCTCCCAGGATGAGACCATACCAAATCTCAGAGATGGTTCCAATGATCATGGATACAGTGAGTCAAGACCAAATGTAGAACAACTATGGTATATCTAGTAGAGGAGGAAAACATATTATGAGACTCATAGGGAGTAGGTGTAGCAATACCCAGTACATGAGTCGAGCCATGAGATGTTGAGGAAGCATGCATGGCAGCAGTTCCAGTGTATGTAGAGGCATTCCCAAAGAGGGAGGCAGTACTACATCCATAGGGAGAAAAGATCGAGTTACCTCCAAAGAAGGAGGAAGAGATACCTTCAGTGTCAAAGGGAGAAGAGACAGAGGATTCACCTCCAACTCCAGAGGGAGTGTTTATGTTTTTTAGATTCTTGAGACATTGGTTTCATGAGGGAACCTTGATATATCAAGTATGGTCCAATATGACTTAGAATGATCAGCATTTACCTATGTTTCTCTGGGAAAAGGAATCCATGACTACAGTGTATGTTCAGAACAAAATTCCTCATAAGAATTTAAGGAACATGATTCCCGAGAAGGCATTAACTGAATTGAAACATGAGGTTGGACACTTTAGGATATTTGGGTGTCCAGTATATATTCATGTACCCAAGAAAAAAAGGATCAAGCTAGACCCTTCAAGCATAAAGGGTACATTTGTGGGGTACAATGAGTCTTCGAAGGCATACCAGATCTACATCCCTGGTCAAAGACAAATTGAGGTGAGCAGAGATGTTACCTTTGAGGAGGTATCCTTTAAAGAGATCTAGAGGATCTCACATGGAGATTGATAAAATTGATAAAATTGATCTAATTGATCATGTTGATCTTGTATCTCCAGTTGATGTTCCCAAATATATTGTAGTAGTTTGGAAGAGACCTACATGGGCTCTTCAGACTTTGTAGGAGGAAGAAGGATATGTATATCCTAGTGGTACCTTCTGAGTGAGAAATATACCTCAAATATATTCATGATATGTTTTAGTTATGAGCCACATCATTCATTTTGAGCCTTCCTGTTATGAGGAGGAAACTAGTCATCCAGTATGGAGAGATGTCATGATGGAGGAGTATCAATACATCATGAAGAATGATGTGTGGGAGATTTTTCTGAGACCGGAGGGGAAGTCTACAGTGACTTCCAAATGGATCTATAAGATAAAACACACAGTTGACGGGAGCATCGAGAGGCACTAAACGAGATTTGTTGCTAAAGGATTCTCTCAGGTGGAGGGAATAGATTATGAAGAGACATTTTATCTTGTTACTCAATACACTTCTATCTGGATGATTATTTCCCCTACAGCATCCATGGGATAGAGAGTGCATCATATGGATGTAAAGACAACCTTTCTCAATGGAGAGAGTGAGGAAGAAGTATACATCGAGCAGCCAGATGGTTTTGTGATACATGAGAAGGAGTCTCATGTGTGCAGGTTGAATATGGCCTTGTATGGACTCAAGCAACCACCTAAAGCTTGGTATGGAAGGATTGATGGACACCTCATGATTGTTGGGCTTCATCAAAAGTTTTTTCGATCCCAACCTGTACTACAAGACTGTTTATGGTGAATCCCTGATTTTGTTCCTCTACATTGATGATTTATTCCTCATTGGTACATAGAGCCTTATTGTTGAATGAAAGTATGTGTTGGACTCAAAGTTTGAGATGAAGGACCTTGGTATGATGCACTACTTCTTGGGACTAGAGGTGTGGCAGAGAATTGATGAGATATTCCTGAGTCAGGGGAAGTACACAGTTGAGATATTGAAGAAGTTTGGGATGTTGAACTTGAAGCCTATGGCTACACCAATGGTGACGAATCCGATTCTGATGAAATTGATCTAACTCTGTACAGACATCTCATTAGATCATTGATGTATCTAGTTAACACCATACCAGATATTTTCTATGCAGTAAGTGCACTTAGCCAATTTATGAGTCAAATGAGATAGACACACTAGATTGTTGTGAAGCATGTGTTGAGATACCTACGAGGCATAGTTGGAGATGGTATGAGATATACTTCCAGTATTGATATGATATGGCAGTAATATATTGACTCTGATTGGGCAGGGAGTACAGTGGACAGAAAGAGCACCTTCGGGTGTTGCTTCACTTTGGGATCTTCCATGGTTTCCTGGTGTAGGAGGAAACAAACTTATGTGGATTTGAGCACAGTAGAAGCAGAGTAAATTGCATTAAGTATGTCATTATGTGAAGTAGTGTGGCTTCAAAATCTCCTTGCATATTTATCTGAACATGTGTTGGATTCCACCATTATTCATTACGGTAACCAAAGTTGTGTGAATATCTCAGAGAATATAGTGTTTCATGACAAATCGAACCACATTGAGATCAAGTACCATTAAATCTGAGACATGGTGTAGAGGAAGGAAGTACTAGTGTTGTACCTTCCTATAAATGAGTAGGTTGTTGATGTTCTTACCAAACAAGGACGAAGTTCAAGTAATTCCGTGACAGACTTGGCATGGCAGAGAATGCCTCCCTCACTGAGAGGGAGTGTTTATGTTTGCAGCTTCCTGAGAAATTTTCCATATCGTACTCCTTTGTGACTGAGTTGAGTTTATTTGTGATGACACTTATTTGAGAAGGGATAAGTGTGTTTGGGCTTATAGCCCAACGTCCCTTGTGGAGAGCACATGAGGACACATCCCATGTAAAGAGCACATGAGGACATGTCAAGGGAGTTGACCCTTGATGTCACACACTATGGGAGTTGACCCTAGTGTTTCTAGACGGTGTAGCCTCTAGAAGTCCACATGGGAGTGTCATGTGTGAAAAACATTATCCAGATCATACTCCTCTATGAATTGAGTTGATTTGATTTATGAGGACACTTATTCAAGAAGGGATAAGTGGGACACTTATTCGAGAAGGGATAAGTGGGACACTTATTTGAGAAGGGATAAGTGCATTTGGGCTTATATCCCAACATCCCATGTGGAGATAATATGAGGACATGCCAAGGGAGTTGACCCTTGACATCACACACTATGGGGAGTTGACCCTAAGTGTTCCTAGAGGGAGTATCCTCTAAAAGTCCACATGTGAGTTCCATGTGTGACAAACCTTTTGCTACTATGGTGGTTGTGTACCACTGGCAGAGACTACATTTCTCTAGACAGTAGTTGTGTACTACTATGGAAAGATACCTCCCTAGCTAAGAGGGAGTGTTGATGTTACAACATCGGGCGAAAATTCTCCTAGATTGGGTTGCAGGCCAAGGGAGATCAGATACATTTATCATAAAGGTGCACTTGTGGTAAATGGGCCTAGACGTAGTCCTTCCTTGATCATGACAAGGAATAATATGGGCTTGAGGTTCTTGAAGTGATTTCCATGTGTCAGTTAGCATTAGGCTAACATTCACTCATAGGTGTTTACTTGTGGTGAAATAACCTAGTGTGGTGTGTTATCATCCTATAATTTATAGGATCAACTGGTGAGTGGGATATTATCTGTCTCTAGTGTTTTTGTTGACAAATGATTTTTCATTCTTCAAATAATTTGAAAAGAAAAAAGAAAAGAGAAAAGGAAAAAGAAAAAAGAAAGAAAAAGAAAAAGAAAAGAGGGCATAAAAGAATTCAATAAAAGCCCCATGCAGTAATAGTAACTTGGTCCATACCTTTCAAACATGGCCAAGTTCTTTTTTTAATTTCATGTTGATAGGGTAGTGAATGGATTTGGCTAAACAATTTAACCTTAGCCAAAGTGTCTAGGTAGATCAATGAATAAATCTGGCCAGACAGTCTAATCTTGGTCAGATAGCCCCAGGGTAGAGTAATTTCTTAACCCAACAGTCTAATCTGGGTTAATTGTCATAGGAAGATAGGTTAGAATATAGGCTAGTTTATTTATTGTTTCATTTTAATAAAACCATCTTGATGTAAATGTTGCACCATGTTTTATATTCTTAGAAGATCATTTGGTCGAGCCCCATGGTGGTGTCTTCTTGAAAAGTTTGGGGAAAAACCCATAAAATGTGTTTATCCTAAGTTTTCCCTGGCGCATGTGTTTCCCACTCCCCACTTATGCTTCTTGCACATATCAACGGTCCTGATTGTGGCACCCATATATATGGTGTACAGAGCATTTCGGACCCCCCCCCCCCCCCCCCCCCCC
>ML782826.1:446144-473297 GCA_009831015.1 Picea engelmannii
TATAGAGAGATCCCTCTCTGAAGTTGGAAGGGCTAGATCCCAGCTTCAAAAGTGGTTGGATAAAGTTACCTTAGTAGATTTCTTCTGCTGTCAACCTCTAGGAAATTTACCAAGTGCTAACATAGTGGCGACCATACTGGGGACAGAACATATAAATTTATAATTTCACGTTTTCTTTCCCCTAAAAAGAACGTTTTGTTCCTGGAATATTGCAAATTTGAGAAGAAAGTAATGTTTAGAGGTTGATCAAACTTTGTACATATTATTTTCGAACTCACAAAAATAAACAGTATATATATAAAAAATCAAAAAGAAATCTGGCTCCTAAGAAAGTTTATACTCGATCTCATCCAGACCCAGAACCTGCAATAGTGACAGATAACCCAGAACAGTTACTCAGGAAAAAGACCTTAGCTGAAGGCTTAGAGAGTCATATTCCCCTTCATAAGTCCCTTTCCTTTTCAGGGAAACCCATTACCTTGTAAAACCCTGACCTTGACACCTATTCCCAACAGAGCCTGGTTAGAACACGGTTCAATAGTTTTGTGACTGAACTCATTTTCGACCCAACCATTTTGCAACCCCGAACCCCTGAAGTCCTGTCTCCCACTGCTAAACCACAAACCACTCACTCGGTGCTATCCATCCCCTCCTCGTCCTCGTCCTCGGTCGCAACTTCGTCGATCATCCATTTTGTTATCCCACTTCCTCCACACATCATGGTAGCTCGATATGCTCCCTTGGTGTTGACTCCACCTCTTCATGCCATGCCCCAAGACTATCAAACTAGACTTCCACAGTTTGATGCAACAGGACCTTTGAGTGCACAACAGCACGTTGATAAAATGAATGATTATTATAATTTGCATGAAGTTGACAAAGATGACGTTCATATGATATTGTTTGCTCAAAGTTTGACAGGTGACGCTAAAAAATGGTACAAAGGGTTGCGTTCCGCCTCAGTCCTTGACCTTACCGCATTCCAAAGGATTTTTCTAGACAGATGAGAGGTAAAGAAAAACCCTCTGCAAATTTTGTCAGAATACGAAAATATCAGAAGAAATCAAGGTGAGACAGTGCAAGATTACTGCACTCGTTTCAATAACCTGTACAACGCAATCCCATCTGAAATCAAACCTCCACAGGGTTTGGCCTTGATAAAACTCCCTGATGGATTTGACACTGACATGTCATACCAACTAAGGGAAAGAAATTCTACCACCCTGGAGGACATGCAGAAAAGTGCTATAAGTGTGGAGGCCAATTTGTTGACAAAAAGGGCACGTCAAAGGTCAGAGAGGAGAGTCACAATTAAAGAAGAACCTTCCATGTCGACCTCAGATACCAAATTGGATTCTTTGGCTCGAGCAGTGGAAAGAATGATGGAAAGACTTACTGTTTCAGACAGAAATCCTCCGAGAGAAAATCCACCAACTCCTCAGGTTCGAAACCCTAACTTTAGGAGAAACCCTCCTCAAATCAAACAGAGAGATCCTAGGGATCAAAGAGAGAAGAGGGGTCCAGATCAGCAGATTAGACCTCCTCTACAAGAAAATTATGCTGATGAAGGGGAGGAAGTAATCGAAGAACTGGAGGATACTCACATAAATCTCATGGGCATTCACGATAATGAAGCTATCTTCCTTACCCAAGAAGAGAAAGAAATTTTTCTGCTCAATCAAACAAAAGTAAGTGAAGAATCCGAAGATGCAGAACAACATGCATTCGAAAATGCCATTTTGGAGGTACACTAGCAGTATAATCTGCGAAGTAAAAAGACGGAAGGGAGTTCCCCAAAAAACATTATTGAAACAAAGAAGGTAGTCGAAACAAAGAAGGCCTCTGAGCCATCTGCCGAGAAGATCCCTAAGAAGAGTAGTGCCAAAGTTCCTGTGAAGAAAATCCTTACTATTCTGAAAAGATCGTCACAACCCGAGGTTTCACCTACTACTCCACCCAGTACTTTGGGCTAGAAGAGTGTGGCGGACAAACCAGAATTGATGAGCCAAAGAAAAGCCCCTACACCTTTCATCCTTGAGGGGGAATTGGCCAAAGTAAAAATCCCCATCCCACTTTCTGAGTTGATGAACAAAGACATTTATCGTTCACAGGTGATTAAAGCACTGACCATTGAACCTAACATAGGCATGAAGGCCTTAACCATTGGATCAGCAAATCATTCAGACACTCTGAACCTCACTGATGATCAACCCGAACTTTTGTTTGGACCTGAAGTAGATGGTCGAGATGATACCGGTGAGGTTGCTCCTTTTTACATCATTCTAAACGTACATGACCTGATCTTTCATAATGCTATGTTGGATTCGGGTGCTTCCCACAATCTTATGCCTAAAGCGGTAATGGATAAACTGGGACTGGAGGTCACCAGACATTACAAGGATTTACACTCATTCGACTCCAATAAAGTCAGATGTATTGGTTTGATCAAGGACCTATGCATCACCTTGGTTCAGATTCCTGCGAAGAGCATTGTAATGGACGTGGTAGTTGCAGACATCCCTCCGAAGTATGGAATGTTTCTATCTCGATCTTGGGGGGCTAAGTTGAAAGGAACCCTGCAGCTAGATATGTCTTATGCCACTATCCCATTTTTCGGACAACAAAGAAGGCTATATAGAGAAACATTGATGAAGTACATGGTCAGTAGCCAGGAAAAACCGCACAACTATCCCCTTTACTCTGCGCATTCTGACTTGGATTCTTTTATCTTGTACAATGATGGCGACACGGGAGAACAACATACTCAGCTGGCAGAAGATACTTCTAGTCAAGATGAAGGCCAAGAAACCATTGAGGTAGCAAGAATGAAAGACGTGATAATTGAGGAATTACCGGAAGATTTATGGAGCATGGATTTTGATGGAGCAGTGAGAAAACAAGGAGTTGGAGGAGGAGTTTGGTTGCATAATCACAGAAACAGGTATTCTAGAAAACCATTCTTACAAATTAAATTTCCAATGCACTAACAATATTGCTGAGTATGAAGCCTTGATGCTCGGTATGAAGCTTTTGAAAAGAGTCGGTGCTAAACAAATTATGGTAAGAGGTGACTCTGAGTTGATAATCAAACAGATCAAAGGTGAGTACGTTGCAAAACACCCATGTCTTAGAGCTTATAGGAATGTTGTTCTTGATGCCCTTAGATGTTTTACTGAAGTTGACTTGCAGGTAATGCCGAGGGGACAAAACATTCTGGCGAACGGATTGGCTACGTCAGCAGCCACATGTAAGATTCCTTTCCGCTCAACTCGCCCATACACTATGGAGGTGAAATTCAGACCAACCGTTCCCGACAATATCAGGTACTGGCAAGTTTTTGGTAATGACGATCAAATCGAAGACTTTCTGTAGTGTAAAAATGATTTTGAATGTACAAATATAGATTTAGAGAACGAAGATGAAAATGTAAATGGATCTGATTTTGAAATTGATAATGTAAATAGCATAGATTCAAGAGAATTAGGTGATGACGAAATGGATGCCGATGTTTTGCATTTGAAAAGCAACATTTTGCCTAGGGGTCTAGTTCCTTTAGAGGACTTGTTTGATTTTAACGACGTAGCTAAAAAACCCAAAATTGAAGCACATGGACAAGAGGTAGAAGAATGTAATATAGGGACTGAAGAGAAACCCAGGATAGTCAAACTGTCTAAATCATTACCTCCTGAGCAAAAACTCAAATACATTGAACTGTTCAAAGAATATTCGGATGTCTTTGCCTGAGGTTATGAAGATTTGAAAGCTTACGATACCAGCATCATACAACACAGGATTCCAATAAAGGAAGACCAAAAACTGTTCAGACAGAAACTTAGGAGGATAAATCCCAAGTTGCTCCCTCTGATAGAAAAGGAAATCAAAAAAATGTACGATGCCAAAATCATAGTACCGTTGCGTTTTTCCAAATGGGTCTCTAATTTGGTCCCTACGCGTAAGAAATCTGGGGAAATCAGACTGTGCATTGATTTCTGAAATCTGAATAAGGTCTCCCTGAAGGATAATTACCCCTTGCCGAAAATGGATCACATCCTTCAAAGGGTAGTTGGATCCAGTCGAATATATTTGTTGGACGGTTTCTCGGGTTACAATCAGGTCCTATTTCACCCGGATGACCAAGAATAAACTGCCTTCACCACACCATGGGGAACTTTCATGTATGTGAAAATGCCTTTTGGTCTGATGAACGCATGAGCCACTTTCTAGAGGGCGATGGATATCGCCTTCGTGGAAGAATCGGGTAAATTTATTGTCATCTATTTAGATGATGTAACTGTCTTTTCCCGATCTGATGACGAACACCTACAACACCTCAGATGAGTCTTCGAGAAATGTAGAAGGTTTGGGATTTCTTTAAATCCTAAGAAAATCCTTTTCGAGCTAGAGGAAGGAAAACTGTTAGGACACATCATCTCCAAGGATGGAATCAAAATAGACCCCAGCAGAATCGAGGCCATACAAAAATTAGAACACCCCAGAAACCTTAAAGAATTACAGTCTTTTATCGGGAGAATAAACTTTCTATGAAGATTCATTCCCAATCTGGCAGAGCTCCTCAGACAGTCTTTCGAACAAGTCCAACAAGCACTCACAGAGGCCCTTGTCTTAATCAGTCCTGATTTTACCAAAGATTTCTATCTTTTCTCTTTCGCTTTCGAACATACTATAGCAGTGGTATTACTACAAAAGAACAGTGAAGGGTATGAATAGCCCATATCTTTTTTTAGTAAAGCATTAAGAGATGTTGCTCTGAATTACAAGATAATGGAGAAACAAGCCTTTGCCTTGGTGAAAGATATAAAAGATTTTAGGGTCTACATTCTCCATTCCCACACCATAGCTTATGTTCTGAATGCAGTAGTAAAAGACATTTTGACATAGGACAATCCGGATGGAAGAAGGGGAAAATGGATTGTTGTCATTTTAGAATACGATATAGAGATTAAGCCTACAAAACTAATCAAGGGTCAAGGCCTAGCAAAATTAATGGTTGAATCAAATATCCATGCTCTTGACATTAATTTTTTAGCTACAGCAGATGAACAAGGCGAGATGGCAACTCCAAGTGTGAGAGAGGTATTTCTCAACTCTCCATGGTATGCAGACCTTATATTCGTTTTACAAAATTTACAAGCTCCCCCTAGTTTGACTAAGACTAAAGCTAGATTTTTAAAGTTGAAAGCCTTAAAATTCTGTATTCTAGAAGGCAATTTGTATTGGAAAGATCCTGGAGGCATTATGTTAAATTGTTTATTGAAAGCTGAAGATGACAAAGTGTTACAAGAATTTCATGCAGGAGAATGTGGCGGCCATCTGAACTGGAAGGTCACAGCCAACAAAATACTCAGAGTTGGATTCTATTGGCCCACTCTATTCGTCGATGTACATCATAAAGTGACTGCATGTCATCAATGTCAGTTGTTTGAAGGCAAAAGGAAACTCCTTCCTCTCCCCCTGAAACTGATCTCAGTTGAAGCCCCTTTCCAGTAATGGGGACTGGACTTCATCACAGAAATACACCCCCCTTCTTCAGGCCAGCACAGGTGGATTCTCACTGCCACTGATTATTTTACCAAATGGATCGAAGCAGTACCAAGCAGGCAAGCCACTGACTCTGTTATTATTAAATTCCTTGAAAATAATATCTTGTCTCGCTTTGGATGTCCTAGAAAGATTATAACTGACAATGCAGTTGTTTTTCGGTCGAAGAAGCTCATAGATTTTTGCAACCAGTATCGCATTGGTTTGGGGAATTCCACAGCCTACTACCCTCAGGGGAATGGGCTGGCGGAATCTTCAAACAAAACCTTGGTAAACATCATCAATAAAACTTTGCAGG
This sequence comes from Picea engelmannii, assembly GCA_009831015.1. NCBI lineage: Eukaryota > Viridiplantae > Streptophyta > Pinopsida > Pinales > Pinaceae > Picea > Picea engelmannii. The sequence goes on from ML782826.1 coordinate 452,002, forward strand.
AAAACAAGAAATCGTGGCACAACAAGTTGGTGTTCGCGTTATGGGCTAACAGACTGACCACCAAGAGATCAATTGGTATGTCACCATACCAGCTGGTCTATGGCACAGAGGCAGTTTTCCCCACTTCCTTAATATTCCCTGTCATGAAGTTGCTTCAATATGTACAAGCTGAGCCAAATGACTCACAGAGAAGGATCAACTAGATGATCCATTTACATCAATCTAGAGAAGAAGTTTTCAACAAGACTCAGATAATCCAAGAAAACATCAAGAAGATCTTCGACAAAAGAACCAAGGAAGATGATTTTGAGCTAGGAGATTTGGTGCTGAGATGGGACGCCAGAAATGAAGACAAGCGAAAGCATGGAAAATTCGACAGTCTATGGAGAGGACCATACATGATCCAAGATTTCAGGGGAAACAATGCTTTCTTGTTAAACAACGTTGATGGGACAGATCTGCCAGGAGGATCGGTAAATGGAAGAATGCCGAAACATTATGTGCCACCTCAATAGAGATTCGAGTTTTCACTCTCCATTGTACATATCATTTTCATTTTTATTTTTCTCCTGCATTTTCTGAGTGAAGAACATTAGTCAGTTGGTTGAATCTCGAAGAGAAGGCCCTAAGTTGTTGAACATTGTTCTTCCAATTTTTGAGAATACAACCAATGAAGGCCACTAGGAAGAAACTTTCAAAATGACAGGAACCAGGATTCTTGGCACTTCACAAGGCAAGTACCATCCCCAGGTGGAGCCATTGTTATCATCCTATAATTTATAGGATCAACTGGTGACTGGGATATTATCTGTCTCTAGTGTTTTTGTTGACAAATGATTTTTCATTCTGCAAATAATTTGAAAAGAAAAAATAAAAGAGAAAAGGAAAAAGAAAAAAGAAAGAAAAAGAAAAAGAAAAAGAAAAGAGGGCATACAAGAATTCAATAAAATCCCCATGCAATAATAGTAACTTGGTCCATACCTTTCAAACATGGCCAAGTTATTTTTTAAATTTCATGTTGATAGGGTAGTGAATGGATTTGGCTAAATAGTTTAACCTTAGCCAAAGTGTCTAGGTAGATCAGTGAATAAATTTGGCCAAACAGTCTAATCTTGGTCAGATAGCCCCAGGGTAGAGTAATTTCTTAACCCAACAGTCTAATTTGGGTTAATTGTCATAGGAAGATAGGTTAGAATATAGGTTAGTTGCTTTATTGTTTCATTTTAATAAAACCAGCTTGATGTAAATGTTGCACCATGTTTTATATGCTTAGAAGATCATTTGGTCGAGCCCCATGGTGGTGTCTTCCTGAAAAGTTTGGGGAAAAACCCATAAAATGCGTTTATCCTAAGTTTTCCCCGACGCATGTGTTTCCCGCTCCCCACTTATGCTTCTTGCACATATCAACGGTCCTAATCGTGGTGCCCAGATCTATGGTGTACAGAGCATTATGGACCCCCCCAACCGTTCTTCTTTTAACCGGGGGGTCTGGAATCGATGATAAGACTTGCGCGCATATGGACGGCTTAGGATCAAGCGCTAAAATCTACGGTCAGCGTTGGATTCTGGACCCCCCCAGACATTTTGCCTTTAATGGAGGGGGGGGTCTGGAATGAGTGATAAAAAGCACGTAGATATCTGCAGCTCAGAAACAGGCGCACAGATCAACGACCCAAAATGAATTTCGGACCCCTCCGGATGATCTGCTTTTAACCAAGGGGGGGGGGGTCTGGAATGCAATCTTCCCTCTGGAGGGCCCCTCTTTATACGTGAAATCATTTTAATGGCCCTGAGTTCCATCATCGCCTGTTGTCTGACTTACCATCATCTCCTCTGGACATCACCTTCCACCTTTTTCGAACTGGTCATGTCACATAACTGTTGTCAGTCCTTCCCCCCTATTCGCTCATGGCAAGCCCCTTATTATGACTTTTACCTCCAATCGGTAGCCTCCACGTCACCCATCCATATCCCTCAGCCACCTTCACTCACCATCTCATCCTCAAGTGATCCGTTGGCCATTTATTACTGGATAACCTATCCTTTATCCAGCTGACCTGTCTCTCACGCCCAACCGACCCCAGTTTAAATAAAACTACCGTTATTCCCCTTACTTTCACTATTCACCCATCGCACCAGATAAATTCACCGCTTACTCCTCTGTTACAGTCCGTTGCCCTCATCCACAGTCAGTCGCCCCCACTAACGTTGTGTTTTATTGCATGTATTGCTGCAGAAATGGCACCAAAATCCAAACAAGTAGAAGGGGAGGAGAATTTGTTTCCCCCGCCTCCTGTCGACCTAGACAGGATCCCACTGGTCGACAAAGACTGGTTAATCGCGGATACTAAATGCTATTTTGAATTCTCAGACCTCTAGTCATGGCTCAGGGAAGTGTTCCTAGACCAGAGTGATGAAATTGGACTCTGGGAGTCCAATTTACCCCTATACCTTTTCCCTCAGATCCACCATTTCCCCGAGTTTTCTCTCAAGTGTCAAGCTCATTATATCCCCAAGCAAAGAGCCGTCATCTCCTCATCCGTAGAAATCTTGTTCCTCATCATGCTTGAATCCATAGACCAGATGATGCAAATTCCCCAAGTCGACTCTACGTCTCCCTTCAACCTGGAAATTCTCACAGAATTGTACCAGAAAATGACCTTCCCGCAAAGAGCTCAAATATTCGAGCTCTTCCTTCCCCCATCCGCTCAATTTCCCTCCACAAATCCTCCTTATCCGTCTTCCATTTTCTCCACAAAGGGAAACCAAGTCATCTCATCCCTTTGTGCTTTGTTAGGATACTATTCTGACCAATGGGTAGATGAACCCATTCTGGGCTTTTTATCCATCTTCTCTGCAGATGAAAATCCCACCACCCAGTTTGATTTCAGCACATTCTTGGCAGACAATATTCACGAACAGTTCATGAATTTCGGCACTGAAGGCATGTTTAGATATTCATCAATACTAGCATACTTGTTCGTCTTATTCCAGGCGGATAAATTTGGCTTCTCCATGCAGAAGATGGATGGAGATGGTAAACCTCAGGCAGTCACAGCGTGGAACTCATTACTAAAGCACAACTCCACTGAATTCAATTTCAAGGAGTTCATTGACCAATTCTACCACCCTGTGGTAAGCATGTTAGGTGGCAGGCTCGAGCCTCAAATAAATGACGAAGTCCAAATAATCCTGCATCTCTCGGACAGCACAAAGATCGGGGATTGGTACTTGTATAAAGATCACACCGAGACCAGAATATACGGGTGTGAGTTGCCACCGTATAAGCTGCCCAAGTACCTTCCTGTCAAAATTTTCGCACTGGAGTATATAAGGCAGATTATAAACTCAGATGATATTCATTTTGTATCATTGAAGAAAAAGAAGCAACTTAGAATCAAGGGGCAGATTGGCTCCTTCATCTGCAAAAATCGTGGCGCTGGGGAAGAAGCGGATAGGATGCTGAGGGAGATGAAGTTCGCCATGAGCTTCCCATGGCATTATGATCCTTGTGGGATCATCTCAGGGATGAGGGTCAAGAACAAAAACATTCCATATACTCATGAGTCTAGGCCTGAGATTGAAAAATTTGCAAATTAGACAGTGTGGGAGCCTAACACATTAGTCGAAGTACAATAGTAGGATCCCCCAGCCACTGTGTCACAAACAACCATGCCACAGGTCCTGAAGTAAAAAAGGCCTCGACAAGATTTATCTCCACCTGTCACAGAGGTATCGTCCGAAGAGTTCCAGTTGCATACTAAGAGGCCTAAGACTTCGTCAGTCCCTGGCCCGACCGGGGAAAAAGAAGTCTCGTCCACCATAGTGACCAAATCTGTTATTCCTCCCTTCGGTTCGAGCCTCCATAAGGCCATAACCTCAGCAATGACGGAGAAATCTACAGATCCTCCATTGGCCACCCATCCAGGCAAGGGGGGACCGAAGCTGAGTATTTTCGAGAAGTACGAGTTGATCAAGAAAAAGAACCAGACCCTTACCAGCAGTATTTGCGCTCAGTTTTGGAAGCAGATGTCGACTGCACAGCATAGGTTGTTGTCTGCATTTGACACAGAAAAGGGAAGAATGCACATGGCCTTCCTCCAGGCACAGGTACCAGACCCCAAAGTGATCATTGATTATAAAAGGGCCACCTTCAAATTTCAGATGAAGGACGTGCATCTAGCCGATCAGATGGATCTACACAAGCAGACAGGGGAAATGGTTTTCTACATGCTGGCACATGCTTCTACTGCTGCTTCAAAATTACAGGTGTCCCTGAACAATGTTCAAACACAGCTCAATATGGAGAATATTTCATCCTTTGCAAAGGACAATAGGATCAAAACTTTGGAGGAGCTGGTCCGCAAGATCGGGTATGATCCTTCAAACATCAAAGCAGCGGAGGAAATGATAAAGAAGAAAAACGTTGACATAGACTCCTTGAGAAAACAACTGAAACTACTGTCCACAGAGGATTCGCAGGCGAAGGAGATAGCAGAGAAAGAAGGAGAGAAAGATGAGATGCTAAGGCTGCTCATGGAGCAGAATGCAGAGCTTAAAGAAATGGAAGTTGAGATGGAGAAGTTGTTAAAAGAGAAAGATAAATTGAAGCCAATGGAATTCATTCCATTGATTTCCATCCCAATTTCAGGAGCAAGCACAGCGTTAGCGACAGAAATCCCATCCGCGACTCCATTGACATCACAGGAGAAGCGAGCCGACCTGGCTAAATCCATGGAAAAGATGAACCTGCAGGAGATAGAGATCAACAGGCTTAAAAAGGAAGTTGAGAACCTTCAGGAACTCAAAACTTCCTTCTAGACCAGCCTCTCCAAGGAAAAGTAGGTGACAGAGCAGCTCAAGCAGGAGCTACAGCAGCTCCGGAAGAAAACAGTGGTAGGGAAGACTTTGGCTGAGGTTAAAGAGAATGTATGGACAGACATCACTAAGTCCATAAACGAGATATGGCCCATGATCCAAATCATGTTTGAGCAGAATGAGTTGGTGCTGAGAAGCAAACAAGCCATTGAAAAGATCAAAGTAGAATTGGGATACATGCCTGCACAGGCAAACGAGATCATCAAGTTCCTCAATTCTAAGACCAGGGAAGAGCTGGAAGAACTGAAGATTGAAGACAGAACCGAGACCATCCTTGAGGTCAAAAGAGTTTTGACTAAGAGAGGATTAATGCTTCAGTTGGAAGAAAAGGTCCAGGCCATGGACCTGGGAGTACAGAAATTCTTCAGTAAGATTGAAGCTCTCCAGAAGAAAGGTCTTCCTGGTCTGAAAGTAATCAATGATAAATTGATGACACTCCTAGACTACAAGAAGAGATTAGCCGAAGTGGCTAAGGATAGTTCAAAGTTTGCAGGCATACAAGGGAGCATCACCGACAAGGCATTTTTTGGATGCCCTTCAGTGGGACATCAGTATCGAACACGAGATTTGATACATATTCCTCACCAAGCCTACATTCGCCAAGTATACAGAAATGGACGAAGTGTATCGAAGCCTGCTCAAAGTCAACGTGCCAAGTCATCTTAGATGGGAAGAGATCTGTGATCTGATCGATTAGCAGATGAGTTGTCCCGATCTAGTCAGTTGTCCAGTCAGATGAATTCATGCAGAAGCTTCAATCAACAGCCTACCCCAAAATCAGCGTGCAGTTACACCACATCATCAAGCCATTCCTAGATTCAGGAACTTTGTTAAATTAGTTAGGCTAAAAATAGTTTTAGCACGTCCTGGTCATTAATGACAGGATCATTTGTAATTTGAGTTATAAATACTTCACCTTTCGAAGTATTGAGGGTTGTTGATTTTCACACCCTGACGCTATCAGACTGTAATCTTTTTGAAGAGATCTTCCATTAATAAAAGGAGGCACTTTTTACAGGATTCTTGCGTGTATTCACTGGTSATGTTTTTCTCTCTAAGTTGAATGTTATTCTCACTTTGTTATCATATTGTTTTCTRAAACTAATCATTAAGAGTAACGAAGGTTGCAGGATTTATCTCGTATACCCTGTTTCTGACTCGAAAGATTTTAGTGTTTTATCTTCTGGTGTTTTCAATAAAGAAATTCTTAATTGCTTCTTTGTTGAAATTATCTTTCTCATCTTTTCTGTTGTTCATCATTTAAGCTACTGAAAGATCCAGTGTTTATATTATCTCTCCCTATGGAAGTTTCCCTTTGCATTTCTGGTTTGTATTTCATATTTTATTAAAACACAGACCCCATAGCCCAATGGATGTGTAGATTTTCTCAACCAATTCGAAAAAACACTTTGAAAATGAAAACCGACCTATTTCTTTACCTAGCCTAATATTTAAAATTGGAAACATRGCTAAATCATATAGAGAGATCCCTCTTTGAAGTTGGAAGGGCTAGATCCCAGCTTCAAAAGTGGTTGGATAAAGTTACCTTAGTAGATTTCTTCTGCTGTCAACCTCTAGGAAATTTACCAAGTGCTAACATGGTGTTTGTCCTAGTAATTGTGATTTGACAAGGAATAATAAAGACTCAAGATGTTATATGTTATTACATGTGGACCCAGAGTGAGCCTCATCTTAGAGAGATTCAATTGGCTCAAAAGGGAGAGTCGCAGAAGGAGTTTCTCCTCGGTTCAGGTGCGAGAGAGACATCTCCCAAGACTGACATACAAGTGTCATGAGTCTAGGGTGAAGTTTGTATACTTCAGAGATAAGTTTGGCATGATGTAGAATGTATCCCTCGTTGAGGAGTGTTGATGTTTGGACAACATCGGGAAGACATTCTCTTAGAATAATAATTAATAATATAATTATTGATTATTAAATATCATATATAATAAGTAAATGATAATAATAAATAGTTATTGATTATTCAAGGGATGCATCCTTTCATGGATGGTCACCATATGTTCCTTATATATGGAACACTCATCATTGTAATAATATATTGATTATATATCATATGAAGAAAAAACAACACCTCATGCTCTACAACCCCTAATCTGGAACAACTACCCAATTGATATATCTCAATGAACTCTTGTATGGATATAACAACCAAATCCTAATCAAATCTCAACAAATCCCCAAATCACTCACATTTTTTCTAAAAATCAGCAACAAAACACACCTATTACAACCTATTAGATTCTATATACCTTCTAGAGGCACATTGAGCTAATTATTACAATGGAAAATAAAAGTAAGAGGACCAACTCCCTTTAGTAAATAGTTTGACCCTCTCAGGATCAAAATCAATATTTTCCAATTGATGTTCCTGCATTATACTCTCGTGGAACATAAGTGTTCATGGCCTCATGTCCATGAGGTCTTCAATTATTTTTCCATGCTTATGGATCTCTACAACACTCATCTAGGTTTCATCTTCCACAAGAAGATCTTTCCACTTGACTAAGTACTCATAGTAATCCTTCCTCCTAATCTTCTTATCAATCTTGTGATCAAGAATTTTTTCCATCTACAACTTCTTGGATGTAGGTAGATTCTTCATTAACTTAACATCTTCCATCCCATCTCCATCTTCCTCTTCGTATTATATGTAAGGGTACAAGTCTGCAACATTAAATATTGGAGATATTCCAATATCTGGTGGCAATTCTATTTCATAAGTTGTTGTGCGTACACAAAAACCTCCAATTTTTATTGTCTTAGCATCTCTCCAAGATAACAAATTACCCCCCCCCTTCAATTCTTCCCACCATAACCCTCCCACGAATGCCTACGCCTAGGTTTTTTCCTCTTACACTTCCTCGCCTTATCATTTGAATTTCCCCCTCTAATCACTTCTACCTTACAATCCTCCCTTTGGAGAGTCCCCTCTTCATGTGTTGATACATAGTGTACATATGCACACATCCTTCTTCCACCCTTTCATTGACATGCCATTTATTTTCTCGTCTGTACATCGTCCACCTCCTTTTGAACTTGAATGATGTGTTATCATGCTTCCACGAAACCTTATTGACACACATCTTCATCATCTATGAAGATCGCATGATCAATGTTGTGTCACCGATATTAGTCACATGATTATCTTCTCCATGTGCACGCCTTTCACTAGTTGAATCCCTTCCACTCATGTCATTGCATCACATTTCAACATCGTCCCCTTATTTTGCTTCATTTCACTTCATATCGAAAATGTTTGCCTCTTCGTCCCCAATGCACTATATGTTGATAAGTTTCCCTCTCCTTTCCTCGATATTTCAGTTGAAGGACATCAACCCCTCATCATTGCCAAGTGCATCGAATATGATCTTCTCCCTCTTGCCAACACTGACTAGCTCAGTGTGGCCCATTTTTTCCTTGAGTCTTATCTTGTCCCCCTCTCATCTCGGATCCCTTATTTTTTCATTCTTCAATCAATCTCCTTACATTTCCAATGACTAAACTCTCCATGCATATCTATACAATTTTTCAATCATTTCCTATCTCACATGATTCGCTTAAGATCACAGTCGTAATCAAGTTTGTAGTGCTCCCTAGTGGATTTTTTTTGCACATGGTACTAGCTTGGTTGCTTTGTGTTTCTTGAATTTATTACTAAATCTTCATTATGGAAGCCTCGCCTAGCATCACATGGTTTATTCACAACACCTATTGGTCTTGTGTTGGTTCTGAAATGTACTTCGGAAGAAGTTTGGTCCTTTCATCTCTTATACAATACTAAACGCAATGGACATCAATTGGTTGTTTATAATTCTATGTTATTGACACATCACCTCAACGTCAATGGACAAATAAAGATCCTATATAGCATAGATGACACAGAAACTTATGGAATCGAATTATGGTGGAGCAATAGCAAGGATGGGGTCCAAACTTTCATTTAAAAATGTCCTTGCTCACAATTTTGGGTACTAGACAAAGTGGATTTGTTACTCCTTAAATAGGCTAGTTGTATGGATTACATGATTAAGATTCCAACGCAACTAATGAAATCAAAATTTGAGGTCCGAAAGTGTCAAAATGATCGCAAAGGATTTCTTGATAAGCAAGTCTCGCTAACCATGGCCATAATTAAACATGGATCAACTACAATTCTTGAACAACATGTTCAATTATTTTTATAGAAGTGTCTCTATATGTTCTTCATGTTGCAAAAAAATGGCACCTCAATCAGGAAACGTATGAGGAAGTTATGGCCTTTCAAAATCAAGCTCTCATTGTCTCTTTCCAATAGGACACTTAGAAATTTTTCCAATTTTTCTTTTTGAGGAAGGAGAAGTTCCCTTAACTCCTCTGAAGAAATTCATAAGAGTTCCTTTCAACTCCTCGAAAACTTTGGAGTTCCCATCAATTGATCTGATTCATATAGGAGAATTTAGTTTCAAATTCTCTTATACATATCAGAGAAGTTAGTTAAAAATCCTTCAATACATATCAGAGAATTTAGTTCAAAATCCTCTTATCCATATCAGAGGAGTTAGTTCAAAATCCTTCGATAGATATCGGAGGAGTTAGTTCAAACTCCTCTGATAGCAGGTCAGAGGAGTTAGTTCAAAATCCTTCGATGGAAAGTCAAAGGAGTTATTACTAACTCCTCCAATAGAAATTTGGAGGAGTTAGTACTAACTCCTACGATAGCAAGTCGGAGGAGTTAGTATTAACTCCTCTAAAACATTAAAAATTATCTTTCGTAAAACGACCATAACATTTGACTCGGGTGTTCATTTTGCACGTTCTTTATATCGTTGGAAAGGTATCTTAGAGATATATAACTTCTTAGTTATATTATTTGATAATTCCTAAACTATGGTATACATATTTCTGGATTAATATATTACACCTTGTTGACAACCTCGAATAACACCACACCTCAACCGCAAGCATATGAACCATGAATCAAACTTGGGGAAGTTTATACATGATACTTCAATTATTTAATGCCTCGGTTATATGTGTTATAATGACTAGTTTTGATAGTTTATTTGGATTTAATCTAATCTATGGTATGTTGAATGGTGCCAGGTACTGAGAAGAGGAGGGTCGTGCTCATCATTCTCGCAATGTAATCTAAATCTAAGGAAAATAAAGGATCAATAATGACAGTTGTAGCAGTGATAAAGGAGAAAAAAGGGAGATCCAACACAAATAGATGAAGGGTATATCTGAACTACATAACGATCGATTGTCAAATTTTCATAAAAAAGATGTTCCCATGCCCAGGCCAATCTTCATGATGTACAAGACACATATAGCCAAAATCCATGACGACCCATCAACGTTAGGAGACAAATTTGAAGTGTAACCATTGTGTTTTTTACTCATCAATCCAAAGGGAAAAAGACAAACGTTGGAAGGAGAAAGATCACAGAGGAAGGTAGAAGACCAAGAGTCCTATCGTGCCCCAATAAATACTTAAATTATACCCAAATAAATGGACTTTGGCTCTTCAAACATTGTACGCTTTTGAACTACTTTGGGAATACAGTGTCAACTAAAATTGGAGATTTGTCCTTACAGTTTTCATGTAATATTTTTGAAATTGTTAATACAAAGATTCCCTCAGGGCCAACTTTTGATAGAGAGAATGACTCCCATGTGTCGATGTTTTTTTGCGAACTATTTCAAGAAAAAAAATTGTTGTTCACATGGTTTGTAAGCGCATGTTTGTTTATGGACTATTATGACGCAATATATTTCTTCTTGTAGTTTTGTTACTCTTTCGTATATTACATGTCCTGAGCGAATGAGTTGTGAATGTATGCAAAAATGTGACTTGGACTATTTTGGTTATAGTCTTGTATGCATGTGTTTCTAACTGTGTGCCTTCATGATAGCTATCTAATTAGGGTTTATGCATAGTTTAGTTTCATTACAACTCATTCTATTATTATAGTTCACTCCTAGCTAGGATAGGGTAGATTAGAATTAGATTATATTCATGCATTTACATAGTCTTCATCTACATCTTACGTTTTCATAACCATCCATCATTCACCCTCATCGATGGATCGAGTCACAACCGGTAAAACCAAACAAAAAATGGTTGTCAGGCCAGAATCTGGATGGGTTCCCTATCCCAAATGGTGAGAGGTCTAATTGGGACTTCTTACCGGGGAGAACCCCTTACCAGTTTCGGGCGAATTTAGACCCATCAACATAAGCATTGATTGAAAATTTCCTTAATACTTTACAAGGTCCTATTTTCTTCAATTTCATCATGTTATACTCCCCCTTGGGAATCGTTATTTTCTCATATGTTGCAACACTTGGTATCCAATTTAAAAACTAACTTCTCTTATTTTTTAATCTTCCCTCTACTTATATCTCTTACTGTTATCTTGTAGTTTTTCTTTGATTTGTTCATGCAATTTCTACATATTTGTAGAAAATTCTTCTGCATTTTCACTCCTCATTTTTTATTTACCCAAATTTTTGAGTTCAAAAATACCTCTTGGATGCATCCCATACAGTATTTGAAATGGACTCTTTCTTGTACTCTTGTTGGGTGAGTCATTATAAGAAAATTTAGCTTGTGGAAAGACTTGATCCCACTGATTTTTATGTTCATAAATTAAAATCCTCAGCAGGTTACCCAAACTTATATTTACTAATTCAGTCTTCCCATTGGTTTGAGGGTGATAGGATGAACTAAATAATAAGTTTTTTCCAACATTTTTCCACAAGGTTCTCCATAAATGTCCAACAAATTTAGTGTATCTATCTGAAACTATACTTCTGGGTGATCCATGTAATCTCACAATGTCCTTAAAGAACAAGTTTTATGTGTGTGTTGCATCACTAGTTTTATAACAAGATATAAAGTGTGCCATATTTGAAAATATATCAACAACTACAAAGATTGAATTGTTTCCTCTTTGTGTTCTAGGAAAACCTAAAACAAAGTCCATGCTTATGGCATCCCATGGCATGTCTGGTATAGGAAATGGCTGATACAAACCTATATTTTGTTTATTTCCTTTGGCATATTGGCACATTCTACAACTATCAACAAATCTATTCACATCAGACCTCATACCTAGCTAGAAAAAAGAAGAAATTAATTGGGCAAATCTCTTGTCATGGCCAAAATGATCGGCTAATCCTCCACTATGATTTTATTTTGGTGGGTTGTCCCTCATTGAACACTTTGGAATGCACATATGAATGCCTTTGAACAATGATCCCTCATGTATAATGTACTTTGTTCAAGGACTCATATCTCCCATCACTAGATTTTCACATGATTCATAGGTTTCTTTAAAGTATAGATCTTCTTTGTACATCTCTTTGAGATTCTCAAATCCTAACGTACTTACATGAAATTCCTACAAAATTAAACATCTCCTTCTCAAAGCATCTGCAACCTTGTTATCATTCCCACTAATATGTTTAATAACAAAAGTAAAATTCTACATGAATCTACCCATTTGGCATGTTTTTTATTCAATTTCTCCTACTTGGTTATAAATTGCAAAGCATGGTTATCAGAATATATGATGAATTCCCTAGGCATAAGGAAATGCCTCCACTTCTTTAGGGCATGTATCACTGCATAAAAATCTTTGTCATAATTTGAATATTTCTTCTTGGAATCATTCAAATTCTCACTAAAATAGGAAACAATTGTATCTTCTTGACTCAGGACAACACCAATTGCCACCCCACTTGCATCACATCTAACTTGAAAAGGATTTTGAAAATATGGTAAAATCAAAATGGGTTTCTCTATAATATTCTCCTTTAACATTCTGAATCCCTTTTCATCTTCTCTTGTCCAATTAAAACATTGATGTTCCTTCCTTATAGTGTCTATTATAGGAGCACAAATACTATTGAAATTTCGAATAAATTTGTTGTAGAAACTTTCCAACACATGAAAACTTCTTACCTCATAAACATATTTTGAAGAAGTCCACTCTTTTATATCTCTTTCCTTCTCTGGATCCATCTTCAATCCTTCTTGATAAATAACAAATCCCAAGTAAACCAATTATGTATTCATGAAAGAACACTTCTCCAAATTTATTAAAATATTCTCATGTTGTAGTATCTTCAACACCAACTTCAAACATCTCAAACTCTCCTCTTTAGTTATTCTATAAACAAGGATGTCATCTAAATAATAAATTGCAAATTTTCCAATAAAATCCTTGAGCACCTCATTCATTAACCTCATGAATGTGCTCGGAGGATTTGTCAATCCAAGAGGCATTACAAGTCATTCATACAGTCCCTCATTGGTCTTGAAGGTTGTCTTCCACTCATATCCTTCCCTCATCCTTATCTGATGATAACCACTCTTCAAGTCTATCTTAGAAAAATAATTTTCTCCCCTTAAACAATCCATTAAGTCATCAATTCTAGGCAAGGGAAATCTATAGCTAATTGTTATTTTGTTGATTGCTCTGGAGTTTGTACACATCCTCCAGCCACCATCCTTCTTTGGAATTAACACAATAGGTATTGCATAAGGACTTAAACTCTCCTTGACCAAACCTTTTTCCAACAGCTCATGGACTTGCTTTCTGATTTCTTCATTTTCCGTTGGTGTCAACATGTATGTATCTTTGTTTGGAAAACTAGCTCCTAGAATTAGATCAATATGATGACTAATGCTTCTAATAGGAGGCAAAGTATTAGGAAATTCATCAACTTCTATATATTTAAATTCATTGAACAATGTATGAACTTCAATAGGTAAATCATTTATAGTGGTGCTAGTGAGAATTACTCCCAGCTTACCAACAACAACAAACTACATTTCTTCTTCCTTCTTGACCTCCTACAAAAGCTCCTTCCCACTCATGAGTAGTACACTTGGACCAAATTCCTCCTTATTTCCTTCATCATTTAGTGGTAGTAGTACATGTTTGTGCCCATTTTTCTCAAGGGTGTATGTATTCTTTCTTCCATCATTCATTGCTTTCATATCATATTTCCATGGTCTTCCCAACAAGAGATGAAAAATTTCCTTGGGCATAACATCACATAAAATTTGATCCTTATAACTACCAATTTGAATTTCTAATTTGCATTGTTCACTTACCAAAATTTGATGTCCCTTCTACAACCAAGACACCTTATATGGAGTAGGATGTGCCACTTTTTGTAGTCCTAATTTATCCACCGTTTTTGTAGAAACCAAATTATTTGTATTGCCACTGTCAATGACCACTTTGCATACCTTTCCTTTTTATTTGCATGTGGTTCTGAACAAGTTATTCCTCTGTGTTGGTTCATGGATTTATTTTTCTTCTTTTATTGGAACCCTCTTCATCATGAGTGCTTCTCCAATCTAAGGAATCTCATCTTTCACTATTGATTCTGTTGTATTTTCTTGAGCTTCTGCAATGTGAGCTCCTCTAGGGTTTGTTGATTTGTTTTCAGGACAATCCCAATACATATGCCCTATCTTTCCACATATATAGCACATGATCTCTCTATCTCTACCACTGCCTCTTGAGAAGAATAGTATTCCCTTGGATTCTCCTTCTCTTGGTGATTGGCTACTAGATTTTCCTACTTCTTCTTTCGTATTTTAAAATATCCCTCTAGATTATCATTTTCCTCTGGATGGGATTCTTTATCTACCTCTTTGACTATGTTTCATATCCAATTTCTCTTATGCTTTTATGGATGCTTGATAAACATCTTCCACAATCCTCAAAGTTAGTAGATTGATTTCATCATGGATTTCATACCGTATTCCATTGATATACTTGGAAAATTTCTCAGCATCATCTTCTACATGACCTAATATAATGTTTAGTATGTAGAAATCTTTAGTGTAGTCCTTCACTAGAATACCTTTTTATCTCAAATTATGTAATTTCCTAAATAGATTCAACTGATAGTCCTTTGGCAAGAATTTGGCCTTAAAATTGGCTACCATTATATCCCATCTCTTAATCTTATCTTTGTCTTTCCTTATTATATTAGCATGTAACTCATCCCACCATAAGGTTGCATTTCCTTTTATGCTAGTTACAATGTGTTTGAATTTCTTCTCTTCATCTATCTCCTCATAATCAAAATGTTTTTCCATTGCATTGATCCAATCAAGCAATTCTTCAACATTCAAGTTCCCCTCATACATTGGAACTTCCATTTTAGGTTTGGCTCCTACCTTTGTAACCAGCCTTAATAATTTTTCCTCAGTTTTTTCACCTTCAAGGGTGTCTCATTCTTCACTAAATATTGTGTCATCAGCCTCACTAACATCTCATGTGTCAGGTTCTCTCCTTTGAGCTACTTCTAGGGATTCCATCCTAGCGTGAACTCTCCTTAGTTAATTATACAACTCTGCAATTACTCCCAGTGGTGGCCTTCCTCTTCTAGGCATCATGATTACTGAAGAAAATACTCAAGAGGCTCTAATACCACTTGATATCTTGATTGTACTAATTAAAAAAGAATATCCTCTTTCTTTTGTAAAATTCACCAAGGAACGCTTAGGAATCCCAATTGGGATTAATTCATACTCAATGCACAAAGCTTGGATCTCGGTTCAGTTATACTTATGACATTTTTTTATCAAGTCTTCGACAGGATTAAGGGCTAAAACCCTAGTCTAATTTGAAAAGACACGGAGTTTTCAAAATGTAAGGCCCTGAGGGCTTATCCCCTTTAGTATATGGTCGATAGGCTAGACCGCAGACTTACAGAAAAGGGTTTTCAATTGGCCTCTAGTGCCAATCCTTTAAAAATAAACCCCTCCACCATATGATTGAATTCGACGACCAAGGTCTAGTGTTTTCGCAAATGAAAAAATCATTTCCACAATGCACTGGAAGAAATGCGAGATAACCTAGGAGTGGAACATATCCCGATCAATCAACACTTCGGATTAATTTTGCAAATTGGCTTAAAAATTAAATTTTATGCACTTACGTAGGTGAAATGGATCTCCATCGTTTATTCTCCTCTCTTAGTCTTGATCCAAATGAGGTGGATGTAATCTCTTGTTTGATCAATGAGGAACAAATATCGTTGATCTAAATATGATCAATGATCAATGGATGTTCTCGTCACTGTAATATGCTTTCTTAGGTATCAATCGACGATTCCAGTTATCCCTATTCTAGATCCAATGGTTGGGAATTGAAGTTCCTGTAGAATGCAAGTTACACTACCAATTCTCATAAGATCAAAGGATCTATTCTATCAAGAAATTGATTCATTGTTGGAGAAATAACCAAACACAATTTCACACCATAATTCCTCTGAGAAACATTGAGACATACATAAAAAAAACCATAGATAAATTCAACCCTGATTGTATTCATTCATTTCCATAACTCGAGATGAAATTATCTCAAAGTTCTATGTGTTTTCTACACACAACCTCATGCTCTCCAACCCCTAATTCAGAACAACTACCCAATTGATATAGCTCAATGAACTCTTGTATGGATCTAACAACCAAATCCCAATCAAATCTCAACAAATCCTCAAATCACTCACTTTGTTCTAAAAAACTGAAAAATAACACACCTATTACAACCTATTAGATTCTTGATACCTTCTAGAGGTACCTTGAACTAATTATTACAATGCAAAATAAAAATAAGGGGACCAAGTCCCTTTAGTAAATAGTTTGACCCTCTTAGAATCAGAATCAATAATTTCCAATTGATGCTCCTCCATCAAATTTTGCAACCACATAAGCAAGAAGAAGAAAGGGTTTAAGGTAAGTATGGAAATTTTTTTTTTTCTGAATTTTAATTAAATCTAAATAGGGATACAAATTGTAAGAAAAATTATTATTAAAATCAGCAGTAAAATTTAAAAAAATTACTATGAAGGATTTTGAGTGAATCACAAAACCCTTTAAATTATGATCTTCTGAATAATTTTGTTGCTCCAAACGGTTTTTGAGTGAATCACCATACCCTTCAAATTCTAATCTTCTGAATAATTCGGTTGTTCCAAAGTATTATATTGCTCCGCAACGCTCCCCAGTATGTCTCTCTTGCAAATCTCTCCCCTGTAAAACTGGCAAAATAATGAAATATTGAATAGCTTAATATTATTTAAAGGACTTTATGAAAAGGGTTTTGAGTGAATCATCATACCATTTAAATTTTAATCTTCTAAATAATTCTGTTGTTCCAAAGTATTATGTTGCTCCACAGTGATCCCTGGTATGTCTCTCTTACAAATATCTCCCCTGTAAATTTTGGCAAACTAATGAAATAGTGAATAACTTCTTACTATTTAAAGGACTTTATGAAATTAGATTTTTGAAAAATAAATTCCTGCTCATTTTTCAATTGTAAAAAAACAAAGTCATGTTTTTTTTAAGTTTTTCCAAACACTGATGCATTTATTAATATAACACACCAGTGTGTTTGTTTATACAAAGCACATGTGCGCTAAATATTTTTGGAGCATCGATATCATATAATTATTTTTTATTTATTTGAAATCTTGAGAATCAGTGCGGTTAGTAATTAAATGCCTCGGTGCTTTATATTGTTATAGACACACTGATGCATTTTGTTTAAATAAGCGCATCGTTATGCTTTGAAAGTTATATTACTTTTTATTTGCACATAAAATAGTATATTCATCTTAAAATGTCTTTTAGGATGCATCCACATGACTTGTAGTACTTCATAGTATACATTTTCCGCTTAAAGTCGCCTTATTCTTAAAAATTTATTGTTGATTTTGCTCAAATGTAGGGAGAAAAGCTTATAATATCAAATGGTCAATTCTTCAAATTCCATCCTGTTCCATATTGCTCAAAGTCCATTGCAGAATTCTCCCTTTCCATCTCCAGTAAGTTCAAATTTTATTTATATTTCAATTATCTAATTTTTTATTTTTTTATCCAAGTCAATCTGAATAAAAATGTATCCAAATTTGTAGGATCCTGATTCAGAATCGAGTTCAGATGCATAAAATATTCCACCAGTTCAAAAACATTGGAAGTTATTATCAGGAGAAACATACCGCAAGAAGTTGGTAGATGAAAATGGACAGTGTCTTTACCCTGACAATTGTAACATGCCATCTTCTAGTTGCAATCTTGGGTCAGCGATGGTAATAATTGTTTGGTATAATGTAATTTGAACAAACCAATTGCATTTTTCTTACTAAAATCATCGATGTACTAATGTTCAATATTTTTGAAATTAGGATTCTGATGATGAGAGACCTACCAATCATCTTCCATTGCACCCCACTACAATGTCAAATCGAGAGAAGGTTCCAATAAGAGCATAACTCGGAGAGGAAGCATACCAAGAATGGTTGAATCAACCACCTATTCAATTCCCACTACATCAAGATTCTCCAATTAGGAATGACTACAACAATAACAGTTTTTCAGAAGTTGGCAATGGAGTCAATCAAATATAGGTTGGTATGGATGATTATTTACGAGATACGACTGCCATGGAGACAATTTTTTTAGATTCAATTCAGAACGATGAGTTAGGGGATGATGCTCATATCACTGATACATTTTTTGAAATCCTGAAATATTATTACACCACCCCTCTCTTTGGACCTAGTCAGTCAAATTCTACCCAGCTCGAGACACCAATGTTACTGTACAACTTGAAAGAAAAGTTTGCCATGTCAAACGCATGTTTCTGAAAATATTGAGGTAATTGACCATCAATTTGCTTATATTTTGAGAAATCTTGTCACACAATCAACATTAAAAAAAGGTTGATTTTATGAACGTTAAATGACATTGTAAATTTCTATTTCCCACTAACTGTAGGTTATTCAAAGATAAGGTTCTTCTGAGTGATAATATCTTGTTTGGTAGCTCCGAAGAGGCAAGGAATATGTTGAAAATGTTGGGTTTTGAGTACATATCACATCAGGCATGTCTGACTGATTGTATTCTATATAGAGGAGAATATGCAGAAAAAGAGATATGTCCAAAATGTGGGCATGATAAGTACCATAAATCAAATAAAAATGGTAAATCACATGGTCCTCCTTATAAGATATTGAGGCACATGCCTATAATCCCAAGGATGCAAAGGATCTTTCATTGCAAAGAATTAGCTATGTTGCAGGGATGGCATGCCTCACACAAAAGTGAGTCGAGAGTTATGTGAATCCCAACAAATTCAATAGCCATGAAGCATATAGATGATACATGGCCCGAAAAATTAAAGGATGAAGTATGAAGTCTATGACTCAGCATAGCCATGGATGGTGTTGTTGATATTATGGTAGCTTCAAGAGGTATCAACCTCCATTGTGACCTTTGACAATATTAGAATATTTTGGAAGAAAGAAAATAAGTGAATGTAACCCTAGAAGAGATGTTGGCTAAGAGAGATAATCAATATGAATTAATTAGTACCCAGAATGAGAAGTCGGCATAGGAAGTCTTCCAAGACTAGTATAAATATATGGTGACAGACTTCACTTTACATACAACTCTCAGAATCGCAAAGAGACACTTGTGCGCACTGTAGTTGGGCAGTATTGTGTGCAAGTCATAGAGAAGGTGTTGCCACCAGTTCTGAAGTCTATAGTTTCTATCTTTCTGGGTTGGACTCTCTAATCAGCTTTGGTTACTTCTTTCTTGGTGCATTAGCATTGCTTGGCTATTGATTTGATACCAGGATTCTTCTCTCCGTCAAGGTCAAGGTGCTCAAGGGTGGCTTCAGCCTATGGTTGGGTGACAATAGTGATATTGTCTATGGTTAAACAAGCACATTATAACAGGTTATGGGCCCACACCTCCTTCATTCAATCTAACTACTGGAAGGAAGCATAGCCATAATGATACTAATCTCATTGAATAATTGCCGCTAGGTATTTCTAGCAGGAGCAGTTACCAAAGCATTGTCGCTAGTGTTACTAGTAGGTGCAGCTCCATAAACCCTAAAACCCTGATCCAACACCTTATGATGGAACATCTCTCTCAAGAATAATTTATTCAAGTGTGCCTTAGTCCAGTGCACCTCTTGGCACTCTCAGAATGTGGAAACATCAAACTTGAAATTTTGGATCAAAGTGTGACTAGTCACCAGTCAACCGAAGTCATGAATGAAAAGACTAGTCATCTACACTACTCAGCACTCATAGGAATGATTGAAGATGACATGTCGATAATTGACAGTGGAGATTATAGGCATATGATGGGAGATCAAGCCAGGCTCTCCAATCTAAATGAAAAGAAGGCATCACACAAGGTAGATCTTGGAGACAAAAGAACTTACCCAGTCGAAGGAATTGGACAAGCCTTAGTCTAGTTGAAAACAGGTAACAATGTTCATTTGAGCAATGTCTTATATGTACCTGGTTTAGAAAAGAATCGTGTATCCATATCTTGCCTAGAAGACAAAGGAAACATAATATCTTTCATAGATGGAAAAGTGTTGTCTTGGCATAAAGACTCCAGCATAGATAATGCCAGGGTTATTGGAACCCGTGAAGGAAATCTATATAGACTACTAGAACAAAATGATGAATCTCTTGTACATGATGAAGTCAATCCTAATTAACTTTGGCACAGAAGGTACGCTCATATTAACTATCAAGCATTACCTTTTCTCAAAAATATGGTTGAAGGAATACCAAAATTACAGTCTACATATGAAGGAGTTTGCAAAGGATGTGCTCTTGGAAAGAATATCAAGAAACCATTCCCAAGCATCAGCAATAGATCTAAGGAGATTCTATCTAATACATTCAGATGTTTGTGGTCCGATTCCAGTCAAATATCTAGGAGTTTCTCTTTACTATGTAATCTTCATAGATGATTACTCAAGAAAGACTTGGTTATATCTCTTGAAAATAAAGGACAAAGTATTCAACAAGTTTCAAGAATTCAAAGTAGAGATAGAGAACCTAACAAACAAAAAAATCAAGACCTTGAGAACATATAATGGAGGAGAATACACATCAAAGGAATTCGTTGTCTTTTGAAAATCGGTAGGTATTAGGAGGGAGCTGACTATTACTCATAATCCTCAACAAAATGGTGTAGCGGAAAGGAAGAACGGATCTATTGAAGAAACTGTGAAGGCATTACTAAACGATCAAGGTTTATATATGTTTTTATGGGGAGAAGTAGCCATGACAGCAATATATGTTCAGAACAAAAGTCCTCACCACATATTGAAAGATATGACTCCAGAATAATCCTTCTCAGGAAAGAAACCTAATGTGGAAAAGAATCTTTGGATGCTTTGTTTACTTTCACATTCCCAAGGACAAAAGGAATAAATTAGAACCCTCGGGAAAGAAGGGCATATTCGTGGGATATAGTGAATCATCCAAATCCTATAGAATCTATATCCCAGAACAACATAATATTGAAGTTAGGAGAGACGTGACCTTCAATGAAAAGATGG
>ML782826.1:473347-487728 GCA_009831015.1 Picea engelmannii
AACCATGTGAGACCATTGATTCAAACACTATACCCAAGACCAAGAAACAACCAGCTTGGCTTGAAGCTACCCTACAAGAAGCAGAAAGACTCAAGGCCCCAAGTGGGACCTTCAGAAAAAGTAAGAAGGCCAAAATATTTTCCAGCTATGCAGCATGTATGACAAAGCTTCTAGACGAAGAACCTACCAAGTTTGAAGAGGTAGTTCATAAGGAACAATGGAAAGAAGCCATGACAGAATAACACTAGTCCATCATGAAAAATGATGTATGGGAAATTATGCCTCGACCTAAAGAAAAATCAGTAGTAACGTAAAAATGGGTATATAAGGTCAAACATGCAGCAGACGGAAGTGTGGAAAAATATAAAGAAAGGTTCGTAGCTAGAGGGTTCTCCCAGAAGGAGGGAGAAGACTATGACGAAACATTTGCTCTAGTTTCTAGATATACTTCCATTAGAGCTATCATGTCTCTTGCCACTTCCATGGGATGTACTTTACATCAGATGGATGTATAGACAACTTTCCTCAGTGGAGCAATCAAAGAATAAGTATACATTGAACAACCTCAAGGGTTTGAAGTACATTACAGAGACACTCATGTTTGCAGACTATAGAAAGCTTTATATGGACTCAAGCAAGCTCCAAGAGCTTGGTATGCCATAATATAAAACTACCTAATGAGACTTGGTTTCTCCAAAAGTCATGCAGATCCAAATCTTTACTACAAAGTCATAAACAATGCACCTGTGATTCTACTGCTATATGTCGACGATCTATTCCTAATAGGTGAAGAGTCTCTCATCATCCAGTGAAAAAAGGAACTAGCTTCTGAGTTTGATATGAAATATCTTGGTCTCATGCATTATTACTTGGCACTAGAATTATGGTAGAAGCGTGGTGAAGTATTCCTTGGACAAAGAAAGTATGCAATAAAGATTCTTCAGAAGTTTGGAATGATGGATTGCAAATCCATGAAAACTCCTATGACCATAGATATAATAAAAGTAAGAGATTTAGATTTTGATCCAGTATATCCATAACTATATCGACAATTGATTGGGTCAGTGATGTATTTGGTAAATACTAGACCAGACATTTGCTTTGTCGTGAACACACTAAGACAATTTCAAGTGGAACCTAGACATGAGCATTGGACAGCTGCAAAGCATGTTCTAAGGTATATTTGTGGGACACTAAACTATGGTTTAAGATATACAGCATCCATTGATATACAACTTCATGGATTCACAGATTCAGATTGGGCAGGAAGTGCAGAAGACAAAAAGAGTACTTCAGGGATGTGTTCCAGCTTGGGCTCCGCTATGATATCTTGGGGCAGCAGGAAACAGAAGTTTGTAGCACTCAGCACAGTAGAAGAAGAATATATCGTAGCATGTGAGGCATGTACAGAAGAAATATGGTTGAGAAACTTGATTTCTGGATTATTTGATCAGGTTCTAGATTCGACCATAATACACTGTGACAATCAGAGTTGTATAAGGCTATTAGAACACCTAGTGTTTCATGAACGGTCAAAACACATTGAGATCAAATACTACTTTATTCGAGATAAATTCCAGGAAGGAGAAGTAAAGCTCCAATATATTCCCATAGATGAGCAAACAATAGATATCCTGACAAAGCCTCTGTCCAGAATAAATTTTTCATATTTTTGAGACAAATTGGGGATTGTGAAAATAACTCCCTTAGTTGAAAGGGAAGAGACTCTCCAGAATGGTAGGGAGCACTAATATATCATTGATTTGAGGACAGTCATTTTCAAGTTCGAAAAATGGTCCATCTTGGGCAGTTCCTTTCCAGTTCCAAAAGTGATTGAGATTTCTGATGGACGGGCATTTTCCAGTTTGGAAAATGGTCCAGATCGAACGTTCATTTTTGCAATGAAAATGGTTCGATGGATTGTTGATGTACCATAGACAATGATTTCCCTTGTTGTTAAATTGGGAAATGGTCTAGGACAGTCTCTCTTCTTGACAGTCACTCTCAGTAGTGGTCAAGAAGAATGGTCCACCTCATCGAACAATCATTCTTTCAAAGCTCACGGTTGTGAGAAATTTCGAAGAATGGTCTATTTTGGAGGTTGGTGCAGGACAGACATTTCCTTAGGAAACCGTCCAGACAATCATTACCTAGAGTAGAATAATTCTCTCCAGGTTGCACTTTTTTTAGTGTCGGAGGAATGGCCCATATAGGTGAATGATCTAGGTTCACCAATTAGGGACGGGCATTCCCTAGGGCAGATTCATTCTCTCCAGGGTGCACTTTGTTTAGTGCCGAAGGAATGGCTCAGATAGGGAATGGTCCAGGCTTAGAAATCAAGACAATTATTCTTCCTTGCTTGAGAATAATAGTCCAGATAGCCCATCATTGATGTTCTACTCTGAGGGCATATGCTCTTCCAGATCTCACAGATGTGAGTGGAAGAATGGCCCAGATGACTCAGTTTATATCATAACATTGTTTCTGTGTAGGTTGATATTAGTTGATATGATTACTATGGAGACTGTAAGTCTCCAGACAGTAAAGGTATGCTATTGTGGTGGATATGTTCCATTTTTTGTGACTATGTGTCACAGATTGAGTAGTTGTGTACTACTATGGATAAACACAGTAGTTTTCTATCAGTTGACATTGTACCAGTTGTCATGGATATTATCTAGTTGGATAATAATGACAGTGCTCGTGATTTAATTATCCTGTGTGGCTATAATGATGATACTAGTTGAATGGTTTTTTGGTGCTAAAGACCATTATCAATTATACCTCCCTAGCTAGGAGGGAGTGTTGATATTATGGTATCTTCGGGAGGTATCAACCTTCGTTGTGACCTTTGAAAATATTAGAATATTTCGGAATCAAGAAAAGAAGTGAATGTAACCCTAGAAGAGATCTCGTCTAAGAGAGATAATTAATATGAATTAATTAGTACCTAGAATGAGAAGTCGGCCCAGGCAGTCTGCCAGAACTAGTATAAATACAGGGTGTCATTCTTCACTTTACATACAACTCTCATAATCACAAAGAGACACTTGTTCGCACTACAGTTGGGCAGTCTTGTGTGCAAGTCCTGGAGAAGGTGCTGACGCCAGTTCTGAAGTCTATAGTTTCTATATTTCTAGGTTGGACTCTATGATTGGCGTTGGTTACTTCTTGCTTGGTGCATTAGCCTTGCTTGGCTATTGATTTTCTACCAGGATTCTTCTCTTCGTCAAGTTCAAGGTGCTCGAGGGTGGATTCGGCCTATGGTTGGGTGACAATAGTGATATTGTCTATGGTTAAACGAGCACATTCTAACAGGTGTCAACCCATATTCCCTCCAAAACACCAACTATTATGGTTGGCATGTAGTAGTGATCAATAATAATACCCCCCCATGGTTGTCCATGAAGAATGAACATCTTGTGTTGGCTCTTATAGTCCCTGGTAGAATACAAGTGAATATTATGAATGTCTACCTACAACCATTGGTAGATGAATTGAAGTAATTATGGGAAGGGATACATGTATACAATGTATCAAGACCCATCGCAATAGAGATGGGTTTTATGTTGTATGGAATATGTGCTTACACCATAGATGATTATCCGGGCATAAAATTCTGCTCTGGTAAATTACATGTTTATTAATGTGTTTATATGCATAACAATATTTTTTGGCATATTGAATTCTCTGTGATTGTTTTGATCTTCAACGATAACGTGCTTTGTATACATTAATAATTTTGTAGGTCTTGTAACAAAAGGGTATCATGGATGTAAATGTTTTGGACCTTCTCTGAAGGCTAGGTGGCCCAACCACCTACAAAATCCAGTGTACAACTACTCTAGGGTATTCCTCCCAGAACAACATCCTTACAGAAGAGTAACATCTGCTTTCAACGGTAAACCAGAGAGAACCCAATGTCCTGCAATAATGACACCAGTAGAATGGATTAGAGCATATGAGAGAGAGAAGGAAAAGGAGATTATAGAAATGCTATATTCAAATGGGGATCCTATGTTTGATGATCCAAAAAATTTTGACACCTATGTTGAGAAATTTCCCATTGGGATGAAAAGGAAATTTGTCTTTTATGAGCTCCTATATTGGGAGGATCTTAAGATTCCCACTTACTAGATCCCATGCATATATTTAAAAATGTTTCATCTTCTTTATGGAGGCACATATCATCAAAAGAAAGTGACACATTGGTTGTTAGGAGAGATCTTATTTCTTCACAAGCTAAAAAGAAACATTGGCCCAAACAAGAAAGTAGAGGAGAGGTTGGTCCCTCTTGGTCTTTCAAATAAGGTGATGTCCCATGGATTTTGAAGAAATGTGATCTTTATATGGAAAAAGAAGTTATATTGGGTGTGAAGGTGCCTTATTTATATGGGTCTTCACTACGACACAACTTCATTGTGGAAGACCATTTTTCAGGGTTGAAATCACATGACCATTTGAACCTTCTAAGAGTAAGTATGTCAAAAGCATGATTTTATTATTTGTTTTAATTTTTATGCCATGGGATAAAATAGAATTAATTATGTATCTATTTAATTTGTAGTGTCATTATCCTCTACTCGTGCATGGGTGTGTGAACCATGACTTCCCCCAGGACCTACGATGTTCCATATCTAAATTATGTGCATTTGTATGTTGGATCACATAAAAGGAGATTCATATGGCTAACATTCCATGGTGGCATCAAGAGATAGTTGAGATTGTTTGTATGCTTAAGAAGGAACTGCCAACGAGGTTCATGGACTTAAAAGTTCATCTTCTAATTCACCTAGTAGATGAGGTTCAATGAGTCGAAGCGGTATCCTATCATTGGATGTTCTTATTAGAGAGGTACATGAAGAAATTGAAAGGATTTGTTCGACAAAGGGAAAAACCCAAGGGTTCTATGGTAGAGGGGTACATATCATATGAGTCTTTATATTATTCCAATGAGTACATCAAGCAGATCAGAAACACACCAGGTGTGGTGATTTGGGATGACGAAAGGGATGAAGACAAAAAAGAAGGGGAGCTTATTCAAATGAATGGAAAAAGGTGCTTGATAAAGAGTAAGTGACTTATTGTTTGTCAAATTTCTAAATAGTAACTATTCAAACTGAACTTCATAATATATATTTTGATCTAAGACGTACTATATGTCAGTTTGTTTTCATGAATATATACATTAGCGAATTCAGAAATTGATTCCATCAATAAATTCATTATTTACGATTCAGAGGCAACATAACCATGGGTCGTATTGTACGAACTAAAGAGGAGGAAATGGGACAGTGATAGGAAAGAATTCATACAGTTGAATGGTAGAAGCATGCCTTATCCTAATCATTTAAAAGAAAATATTTCAATGATATGCCCCAACAGTTGGGTTGTTGACCAAGTCATAGAGAAATACGGTGCATTTGGTCGTTACCCGCATGCTGAAGAGGATGCACTAAACATAGGAATTGGGTGCATCAACTCGATAATAATTTCTTTGTGTACATTTTTAACTTCATAATGCACCTTTGAATTGTAACATCTATATTTTATATTTTATTGGTCGGGTTATTAGACACATGACACTGTGATTTTTTCACTTTTTTATAGGTGCATTTGTTCCCATATATGTGGGCATATGGACATCATTTTTGCACAGAGGATGTCGATGATGGACACATGAAACAAGACTATGGAGTGGAAGTCGAGTTCAACCAATCTAGTCATGCTAGCCACCGTGATCAAAACCTAATACGAGGGAAGTTAGGTTACGTTGGAAAGATACAAGAGATCATTCAAGTGGACTTCTCTTCTTTCCAATGTGTTATTTTTAGGTGCAAGTGGTGTGACACCTTTGGTCGAAATAATGTAAAGGAAGATCTTGATAGTGGGTTGATATGTATCAACTCTAAAAAGATGTGGGATGAAGTTAAGGAGCCTTATGTTTTTCCAAAATACTGCAACAAAGTGTTTTTTTACTCAAATGTGTTGAATAGGGATTGGTGGTTCGTATTAAGACATGATCCTATATCAAAACATATTTTTTAGAACAACAATGTTATCATGCCAAGCGATGAAGACAATTAGGGTGATGACAACATAGAGTGATATGTACATGTTTTATTTCATCATTTATATTGTTGTTGTATCTTTTTGTTATCTTTATTTTGTTAATTATATTGTTTTTTATTCATCTTGTGACAGAGGAAATGGAAAGTTAATTATGACAAATATTTGAACAACTTTAGTTGGTTAAGATTCAGTTTGATGCATAATGTGTTTGTCTTTAAAATTATTTGTGATTGCATGGAACGATTGATTAAAATAGAATTTTATATTGTTATTTGAAGATATTTATATGTCGTTGCATGTTTAATATAAAATTTTAAGAAGTATTTTCATGATAAAGTTGTAACAACATATTTTTAGAAAAATTTCGCCAAACATTTTATAGTTGGCATTTTATATAATTGGTAAGATTCACAAAGGTTTTTACACTTAAAATTAAGTATTTCCAATTGTAAAATCCTGAAAAAAAGTCAAACTTGTTGAACTTTTAATGGGATATGAAATTCTATTTTCTCCATATAAAGTTGTATGATGTTGAAACCACTCTCAAACATCTTGGAACAATAAATGGCAATGCTAACATTTAACTAAAATAATAGAAAAGTTTTTTCCTTGTAGGAGAAATATGTCAAGTTTGAAGTATTTAGGAATTTAATATTACCAGTAATTGTTAAAATACACATCCGAGAAAATAAAAAATTCAAAAAGGCCTTAAGATGTTAGAAGTTTGACCCTTTACAAACATGTTATTCAAGCATTGAGACCTAAAAAATAGCTTTCCAAAACATTGTTTCGTTGTCACAATGGTGTTAGAATTCTAATGTGTATAGAAGGTGGCATTTATCCATTTATTAACAATCCTCTTACCCTTTGACACACTCAAGAACTTGTATAAAGCACTTTTGTTAGTGATATGACTTTGATCCTTAAGTCTCTTAGGGAAATTTCAAGATTTACATTGTATCTCCTTGCTTGAGCATTTGAGTTATGAATATTTTAAACTGTGCATGAGTTATATATATATATATATATATATATATATATATATATATATATATAATTTTAAAAATTAATTAAATAACTCATGCAAATATGTTTAGATATTGAATGGTAATATTTTAATTTACATACTTTTTTATTTATTCTAATAATCTATGTTGATATTAGAAGTAATAATATGGTTGATATGCATGTTTAATATTACAACCTTTTTGATGATATGTTAACATGATGATTCAAAAAGTGAGTTTATCTTCATGTATTATGTAGATTTAAAAGTAAGATTATATAAAAATGTAGTTTATAATTTAAAAATTAAATTTCTAATATGTTTTTAAAGAACATATTAATGTGATACCAGTTTAAAAACTAATAGCAAAGCTTACAATGATATTAATGTGAAAAATTCAAAATATGATTAAATATAATCTATGTATATTGTTTAATTCTAAGTTTGTGATAATTGAAATTTTAGTCATAAAGACAAAGAAGAAGTTTATTTTTTTCATTAATTTTATATAATAGTATTTCATAAAATAATTTATAATTTTCTAATAAATGACATCCTTAATAATTCTAAATAAATTGAATTAAATTTATTATTTAATTTGTATTAGTATATTAATGGATCGTTTAATTACTAAATATATAATTATAATGAGGTGTGATGTTTTTCATAACGATCCAAATACTATATGATGTTATTTAAATTTGGTTTTGTGATAATTTGGTTTTTAACTAAAGTGTTTGTTAGTTTACATACTTGTATCATTGTTTTTTGAATTAATTAAATTATGCCCCCAATGTTGACTAAAACCACAATTAAATGTTTATCAAGTGGTTGTAGCTCAATTGGATGGGGTGGGGAGTTTTCTCCTCCCCGCCCAGGTTCGAGTCTCATCTATGCGACATGTTGCTCTTTGTAGCCAAATATTATCGAAATACTTGACCATATTGAACTTTGTAATTTATAAAAATATCTTTTCATTTTTTATTTAAATTAAGTCTTTATGTTTCATATATAAAATTTTGATATAAGTTCACCAATACATAATCTATAATAAAGATCATTTAATAAAAATAAACATCATGATGACAACCATCTAACAAACATAAACATCATCTAAAATACACATTTAAATTCACTATCATCTAATTATATATACCTCTAGAAAATATAAACATCATTAATTAGCTAGCACACAAATTTAATAATCTTGTAGGGCATCATCATTGTGAACACATCTAACGAAACACAAGCAATGTCTAACATCATCATCACACACATCTAACAAACATCATTTAACATACACATCTATCAAGCACATTTAACAAACATATCTAACATGACCTAACAATGTATACATAAACATCAACATCAACACATAAATTAATTAATTACATCATCATGGTCAATAGGAAAATGCACATCTAATGAACATCGTTATAACATACACATCTATCAAGCGCATTTAACAAACATCTCTAACATGACCTAACAATATACACATCAACATCAACATATAAATTAAGTACATCAACATGAACAGAAAAAATGCACCATATATATATATATATATATATATATATATATATATATATATATATATATATATATATATATATATATATATATATATATATATATATATATCATGAACAAGTCAAATAATTGTTATAACATATATGCTTAAGTCGATTTGATAATCATATCTACAATAGTAGTGGAGGATTGGTCTATAATAGAAGATGATAAATGATCAGGAGGAAGTGATGTTGGATTACTGAGAGGGGGGATGAATCAGTAATAGAGCAATTTAATCATTTTTCACCATAAAATGCAGGTGTTATATCAATGTAGCATTATCATCCAATAGTTGCAGAGTAAATAAGCAATGAACAAATGAGCAATCACACACATACACGGTACACCCGTGTTTTATGTGGAAACACAAAGCAGGAGAAAACCACAGAATGTTTTTTCTTATATGTCTTTAAGAATTACATTCATTGGAAGAACCAACTTCCTTTGTTTTCCAGCTACAACTGAAAGGAGGCTCCAACCCCCTAGTTTCTCAGGCTACAACTTGAGGGAAGCTCCAAATCCCCTATTCTCTGGCTACAACCATAAAGAGACTACGACCCCCTATGTTCTCCGGCTACAAATGGAAGGTGGCTACAACCACCTTTCATTTCCCTGTCCAACTGCCCTAACATATAAGTAGAATGATGGAACCACTGTCACACTATCACTGTGAGATATACTGCTATAAACCTATACCAATCAACCTGCACCAAACAACCTATACCAATAACCTGAACCATGCATCAACATGTACCTCAACCTATAATCAACCTGTACCATAAACAAGTGCATCAACCATGCACCAACCTGTACCAAACAACATGTAATCAACTTATACCATAAACAAGTGCATCAACCATGCACCAACCTGTACCTCAACCTGTACCATGAACAAGTTCATCAACCATGCACCAAACCTGTACGATAACATGTCACAACAACATGTCCAAACAACCTATCACAATAACATGTCTCATCAATCTTATCAACCAAATCAGATCTACTCACCAAGATCAATCACCAAGACAACTTTCAAATATGTGCATCAACCAAGCATAACACAACAACTCATAATCATCACCAAAATCAATATGTGCTTCTAATAATATACCAATACAAGTATGCTACATCATCCATAAACCATGTGTCAATAATATTATTGACAAGTTCCTCCAACCATGTACCAAGTATGTACCAATTATGTATCAACTACTCATCAACTATGAATCATCAAGATGTACCAACATCATCAACTATGCACCTCATGTATGTGTCAACTCATCAACTACTTGTCTCAACCATGTACCCAACATGTACCTCAACCAAAATATCTCATCAATTTCATCATCCAAACCTGATTTGTAACTCTATAATAGAACTGATGTATATGATCACATACCTACAAACCTTCCTTAACTTTCACAACAAGAGACTAGCATTTTCATCAAACTTTACTTTAGTCTCACATGCCTAGTTTTGGATTAGTCAACAACCCTAACTCGAAATAATCATAAATATGTACATGTAATGAATAAAGATATGAAAATAGTACACAATGTTATTCAGTGTGTTTAATGCAATTCATCCAGGTGTCAGTACTTGGAACCTCTCAGAAAAGGAGTTATAGAAAAAATGGCATATCTTGTTGAATTATGGATTATTCTAGAGAGCGAACTTGTAGAGCATGCCCCACATGAAATATTTGTTATATGGATCTGAAAATTGTATACAACATACTATAGACTGTACTCTAACCAATACATTTGGTCTTACTGAATTTGAATTTGTTATGAAGAATTTATGATGTTTTTACCCGAAACACATGTTTTAGACTAGTTTCAGGACTAGCCACAAATCATATTTTCCACGGCGTGTAACTCCAAAAGTACAACGACCCACAAGTTGAAATTTGTATCACAATTAATTGGATATGTTTCCTCAATGGACTCCCAATTTCATGGTCTAAATCATTCTATAAAAAAAATATTGTGAAAATGGTGAGATGACTTGTAAATAACATACCTTAGAAAGCATCATCAAAATAATTTATCCTCCCTTGAATTTCGGCCTTATTTACTTCACCTTCCCTCTGAAATTCAGCTTAGATATCCTTTGGTTACCTTAGTTACTTGTGGATATTGAATATTCTCAAATGTGATTAAAATGAGAGAGTCTTGTCTCTTATTTATACTTTCATGTAGCTTCCTCAAGGGGTTACTTTTTGACCATCTTAACCCACTTTCCTTATTTTAGGGTTAACCCACTTTCCTTATTTTAGGGTTAATCCACTTCTAATTTCTCCATTAACTTTATTATTTAAATATTTTATTTTGTATTCACTTTGACTTATAGTACACTCATCACTTCACTTTATTATTTACCTTTTAAAATCTCTTAAATCGCTTTGACTACTTTGACCTTTTGGGGATTCTAGATGACTCATGAGGGTTCTCCAACTTCACATGGCCATAACTCTCTAGCCATGAGGATTTAGGTGACGTTCCACATACCACTGGAAATGGAATGACATGTATTATCCATATAGAATAGTCTTGCCTAAAAATATATCAAAACTCATACCATTATCCATCAAACAAACATGGGTCCATTACCCAAACCTCGGTTCTCCAACTTCTCATGGCCATAACTCTCTGACTGTGAGGAGTTATGTGACGTTCCACATACCACAGAAAACAGAATGACATACAATATCCATATAGAATAATATTACCTTAAAATATATTAAAACTCATACCATTATACATGAAACAACCTTGGTTCCATTACCCAAACCTTTATGCTACCGGAATTCGCTACGAGGCTTTCACCAAGGGTTGACATCAATCTACAATATCACTCTCCAATGGTTGATATCAATGACAACCAACAATCCATACCAACTTTCCATCAACCTAATCCAACTTTTTGACAATCTCCTCCTTTGGCATTGATGGCAACACCAACATTGATGGAAACACTTAGTCATGATAACATTCATGCTTGTACTCATCATCAATGTTTCTATCTCTCCCCCTTTGAAATCAATGACAAAGGGTATATCCCTTTGGGGCTTCTCCCCCTGACTGAAATCTCCTTGGGGTTTCTCCCCCTGTCTACATGCCTTTTATTTTTCTTTGTGTTTATAAGCCTATGATTACTCTCTCCCTTCATATGAATAATATCTCCCCCTTTGACAAATGGTATCACTCTGAAGTCATATCGCTCATTCTTCTATTATGAAAATCACTCCCCTTGGAAACATGTCTCCATGCTCTCTCTCCAGGCATTTACCTTTGCATATGATAAATCTATCCCCATTTGTCATCAATGTCAAAGGTATCTTTCCATCTGGGGTTGCTCCCCCTAACATAACTCTTCCTAAAACTGATCTCACAACCTGAATTGTCCTATTTATGGTGCTTCCTCGTGTACATCTAAGACATATAAGATAAGCATTCAAAAGAATTCATTTTGGAGTAGAAATTACTCCTATTCTATGGAGAAGATACTCAAAGGCTTCCCATGGAAACGGTTTTGTAAAAATGTATGACACTTGTTCTTTTGTACCCACATATTCAACTCTGATGTTCTTCTCTGCAACTTGTTCCCTTAGAAAGTGATACTTGATTGGAATGTGTTTCATCTTGGAGTGCATCACCGATTTCTTTGAGATAATGATGGTGCTTGTATTATCACAATAGATTGGAATGGGCTCATCATACTCAACCTTTATATCTTTCAAAGTTTGTTTCATCCATAGAAACTGTGTACAACATCCTATTGCTGCAATATACTCTGCCTCAGATGTAGATAAGGATATTGATGATTGTTTCTTGCTTAGCCATGATACTAAACACTCACCCAAGTAAAACGTTGTTCCACTGGTGATTTTTCGGTCATCAATGCAACCTTCTCAATCTACATCTGTGTAGGCAATAAGTGATAGATCATTTCCTTTTGGATACCATAATCCAACCTCTTATGTTTCTTTGAGATATCTTAAAATACTATTTACTGCTAATACATGTGATTCATTTAGTGCTGCTTGAAATTGTGCCACATGTCTAATTGCCTACATTACATCTAGTCTGGACATTCTCACATATAGTAAGATACCAATCATTGACCTTTATTTCCTTTGATCTGTAGACTTTGAATCATCATCTTTGCTCAACTTGCAACTAGTTTGCATAGGAGTGGTAACTAGTTTGCAATCTTCCATTCTGAACCTCTTTAGCATTTCTTTTATATACTTAGTTTGAGAAATAAAAATTTCTTGGTTTCTTTGACATATCTGAAGACCCAGAAAGAATGATAGTTCTCCAAATAATGACATTTCAAATTCATTATGCATATCCTTTGCAAATTTTTGACTTAATATGTCATTAGTACTTCCAAAAGCAGTATCATCAACATAAATTTCAATTAATAAAATACTACCTTGAGTTACCTTGATGTAGAGGTTGTTGTATGTGCTTCCTTTCCATAGTTCGTAGGGATTTTTGTCATTGTTGTTTTTTAGCATTACTCTATTTTGAATGTGAATTGTTATATGGATTGCATGTGTCCAAAAAATATCTTTCAATTTGGAATCCATTAGCATTGTTCGATCCATTTCCTGTCTAAATATTATCCATTATGATAAATGTTCATTTTTCTCTGAACCACTCTTTGAACCAATCTATGAATCCATGCTCTCGTCCATACTGTCCAAGACTCTACTTGCACAAGTGTCCATAATGCTGACCCATTTATCAATATACTACCATGAAGTCTTGATTAATCCATCAAATTGTACTTCTCCTAACTGATTGCTCTGGATTTGTATTCTCAAACTTTGCAAGTTACTTGAAGGATGGTTCTTTGGTAGCCATCACATAAACTCCCTTTGTCTAATATTCATATTACCTGTGAGTGTCTAATTCGGATGGCTCAGAGCAATTCATGCTCTAATGTGTATTCATCATCATCTTCATTGGTAGAGCCATCATCTCTCTGAGCTCTAACTTCTTTCTTTCTGTCTGTGGATTCATCTTTCACTACAATGGCTGAAAGTACAATCTCTTGAACATGTTCCTTATTTACCTTTCCTTCTTTTCTTTCAGTTATTTTCCAAACATTTTTGTATCTGACATCTTTATTTTTCTCTGTAGAATTTTTTCATCTCATTTTATTGTTAATCTTGTAATCTCTTGGACCTGGTCTTTGTTCACCTGTTATTCATGTTTTCTTATCCATACTTTTTTATATATGATATCAGTGTTATATTTCATGGAAGTATCGATTATACTTCTACAATCACTAGTTGTGTGTCCATAGTTATGACATTTGTAACATTCAATATTACGTGGGGCCACATATGCACTTCTTGCTTCAACATTTCTTTTATAATCCCTACAATCTGCAACCTTATGTCCAAAATTAGTACAATAAAAACAATGACCATAAAATAAATTTGCATACCTGGGAGTGAATGATTTTCTTTGTGGTGTAGTCCTTTTGATTTTCTTTCTTGACTGATCATGATCATGATCGTGATTGAAGCTTCTTTGTGGCTTGAACATGAATGGTCTTCTTGAAAATGTATCTTCAATAGTTTTTTTAGATTTTGGTTGACCATGATTCATTATGTTGAGTACTTCTGCAAAACTCTTTCTATTTTCTTCATTCTTCTTTTCTAGCAACCTTGAGTGCTTATCTTCATTCTCTATAACTGATATGGATGTTT
>ML782826.1:488041-499308 GCA_009831015.1 Picea engelmannii
TTCTTAACCAAACTCTTCCTCAAGCTGGTTTAGATCGTTAGTTATTTCCTTAATATGATCTATCAATATCTTTTGTCTCATTTATGCTTCTTCCTTCTGTGTTTCTATGTTGGATTCCAAATATTTCTTTTGATATTCAAGATTTTCTTCAATTTTTCTGGCTTCTTCTAGCTGAGTTCTTAAGTTCTCGATGACCTGTTGGGATTCTTCAAAAATGAGAACACTTTCATTTTGTTTCATCAATTCTTTCTTAAGTGACTTTTTTTCTTCTCTTAGTTCATCTAAAGCACTAATCAATTCTTCTTCATAATTGTCTTCCTTTTCAATTAGTTTTTATGTCTCATTTCCTTCATGGCATTCTATTTCAAGATGTCCACGTTTTTCACAATTAAAGCAAAACAACATACCTCTTGTGATTATTTACTCTTCATCTTTTGAATTTGTTTGACATGGTAAACATAATTCTTCTTGATATGTATATGCATCTTCTTTGGCATTTTCTGAATTTGCGATGGGTGAAAAATATATGTCATGTAACTTATCCCAAAGTTCTTTGGCCGATGAACATTTACCAATTTTTTCTCTTATCGAATTAGTTAATCCTTCCCAGATGAAATCCATTGCTATTCTCTTATTCTTCTTCAATTCCTTCTTTGCTGCAGTCTTTTCCCTTTTTGAACTATCATATCCTATAACAACTCATAGCCAAATATAATGTCCATGTGCCTGTAAAAATACTTATGTCCTTCTGCTCCACATCTCATACTTAAAACCATTCTGACCATTAAATATTGGTACTCCATTCATAGAATAATCTATGATCTCCTTCCAGTGGTTAAATTGTTTCCTGAAGGAATTGACTCTGATACCAATTATTAGATTACTGAGGGGGGAGGTGAATCAGTAATAGAGAAATTTAATCATTTTTCACCATAAAATGCAAGTGTTATATCAATGTAACATTATCATCCAATAGTTGTAGAGTAAGTAAACAATGAACAAATGAACAATCACACACATACAAAGTACACCAGTTTTTTCCGTGGAAACTCAAAGCGGGAGAAAACCACGAAATTTTTTTTCTTATATGACTTGAAGAATTACATTCATTGGAAGCACCAACTTCCTTTGTTTTCCAGCTACAACTGGAAGGAGGCTCCAACCCCCTAGTTTATCAGGCTAAAACCTGAGGGAAGCTCCAACTCCCCTATTCTATGGATACAACCAGAAGGAGGCTACAACCCCCTATGTTCTCTGGATACAACCGGAATGTGGCTACAACCATTTGTCCTTGCCTCATCTAATATGTGTTTCTAATAATATACCAATACATGTATGCTACATCATACATAAACCATGTGTCAACATACTACTAAAAAGTTCCTCCAACCATGTACCAAGTATGTACCAATCATGTATCAACTACTCATTAACTAAGACTCATCAAGATGTACCAACATCATCAACTATACACCTCATGTATGTGTCAACTCATCAACTACTTGTCTCAACCATGTACCTCAACCAAAATCCCTCATCAATTTCATCATCCAAATATGATTTGTAACTCTGTAATAGACATGGTGTATATGATGACATACCTGAAAACCTTCATTAACTTTAACAACAACAGACCAACATTTTCATCAAACTTTATTTTAGTCTCACATGACTAGTTTTGGATTAGTCAACAACCCTAACTTGAAATAATCATAACTATGTACCTGTAATGAATACAAATCTAAAAATAGTACACAATGGTCTTCAGTTTGTTTTATGCAATTCCTCTAGGTGTCTCTACTTTGAACCTCTCAGAAAAGGAGTTATAGAAAAAATGGCATACCTTGTTGAATTATGGATTATTCTAGAGACCAAACTTATAGAGCATGCCCCGCACGGAATATTTGTTGTATGGATATGAAAATTGTACACATAATACTAAATATTGTACTCTAACCAATACATTGGTATTACGTAATTTGGATCTGTTATTAAGAAGTTATGATGTTTTTACCCGAAACACATGTTTTAGACTAGTTTCGGGACTAGCCACAAAC
Organism: Picea engelmannii; assembly: GCA_009831015.1. Lineage (NCBI taxonomy): Eukaryota > Viridiplantae > Streptophyta > Pinopsida > Pinales > Pinaceae > Picea > Picea engelmannii. Next base: position 490,099 of record ML782826.1, read on the forward strand.
CATATTTTCCATGATGTGTAACTCCAAAAATACAACAACCCACAAGTTGAAATTTGTATCACAACTAATTGGATATGTTTCATCAATGGCCTCCCAATTTCACAGTCTGAATCATTCTAGATTTATTTTTTTTTGTGAAAATAGTGAGATGACTTGTAAATAACATACCTTAGAAAGCATCATCAAAAGAATTTATCCACCCTTGAATTTTGACATTCTTTACTTCACCTTCCTTATGAAATTTGGCTTATATATCATTTGGTTACCTCAGTCACTTGTAGATATTCAATATGCTCAAATGTGATTAAAATGAGAGAGTCTTGCCTCTTATTTATACTTTCATGTAGCTTCCTCAAGGGGTTACCTTTTGACCATCTTAACCCACTTTTCTTATTTTAGGGTTAACCCACTTATAATTTCTCCATTAACTTTATTATTTAAATAATTTCTTTTGTATTCTCTTTGACTTATAGTACACTCATCACTTCACTTTATTATTTACCTTCTAAAATCTCTTAAACCACTTTGACTACTTTGACCTTTTGGGGCTTCTAGATGACTCATGAGGGTTCTCCAACTTCACATGGCCATAACTCTCTAACCGTGAGGAGTTCTTTGAAGTTCCACATACCAATGGAAATGGCATGACATGTAATATCCATATAGAATAGTTTTTCCTACAAATATATCAAAACTCATACCATTATCCATCAAGCAAACTTGGGTCCATTATCCAAACCTGGGTTCTCCAACTTCTCATGGCCATAACTCTCTAACCGTGAGGAGTTATGTGACGTTCCACATACCACCAAAAATAGAATGACATGCACTATCCATATAGAATAGTATTACCTTCAAATATATTAAAACACATACCATTATACATGAAACAACCTTGGTTCCATTACCCAAACCTGTGTGCTATTGGAATTCGCTACGAGACTTTGTCCAAGGGTTGACATCAATCATTAAGGGTTGACATCAATCTACAATATCACTCTCCAATGGTTGACATCAATGGAAACCAACAACCCATACCAAATGTCCATCAAGATAATCCAACTGTCTAACAAGTGGAAGATAAGAAGGTGGTTGGTAGACTCTGTGAGGAGAAATAGGAGGTGGAGGAAGAGGTGGTTGGTCAACTCTATGAGGAGAAGTAGGAGGTGGTGGTGGTTGGTCAACTCTTTAATGAGAAACACACAGTGGAGGAATATGTGCTTCCTTCTCATCTGGGTGAGGTGAAGGAGGAGGAGGAGGATCATGTCCACCCTCATCATTTGATGGGGTAGTGGACAAACAGGTACTGGAGGAAGAGTGTGTATCATCAAAAACCCTCCTCGATGCTAGTAGCCTGGTAGCTCTAATGATATGACACATAAGAGGCATCATATTATGCGGTATATCCCTTCAAATATCCAAGACCATAGGATATGCCCCGATGTCTTGCATCAACACAAGGCAGACTCCCACCTCAACCAAAAGTTCCCAAATTTGATCGCCCAACTCCAACTTGAACCTAGTATCTGGCCTATGACACATGTTGGGTATATGCACCTGAGGATTTTGATCCTCCGTGGCCTCAGGAATATCCTCATCCGCATATGGTGGGGGAGGATGAACGTCCCCAAGGAATGTGCGGGGATCTTTTTCCCAAAGCTTCCCTCTTACACAAAATTCATTAGTTAGCATTCAACATTTACTCATTACTCATTGTTGTCATTAATAACAGTTATATGTGAATACATATCAGCAACATATATCATCAACAAATCATCTCCACAAGGAACATAAGGAACATAAGATGTATGTACAATTTTTCTTTTTATTATGGACTTCAATCCGGGGGTTTTTCAGCAACAACTGAATAGAGTACAACTCTACAAGAGCACCAGCTCTATATGAAAGACTCAAATTACATTCTCAGCACCAACTGAGATGAGGCAACAATCATCAACAGATATCAATATGTATCATAAACAAGTGCATCAACCATGCACCAACCTGTGTCAAACAACATGTAATCAACATGTACCATAAACAAGTGTATCCAACCATGTACCAAGTATATGCCAATCATGTATCAACTAATCATCAACAATGACTCATCAATATGTACCAACATCATCAACTATACACCTCATGTATGTTCCAACTCATCAATTGTTTGTCTCAACCATGAGTAGTTTTGGATTAGTCAACAACCCTAACTTGAAATAATCATAACTTTGTACATGTAATGAATAAATATCTAAAACTGATACAAAATGTTATTTAGTGTGTTTTATGCAATTCCTCCAGGTGTCACTACTTGGAACCTCTCATAAAAGGAGTTATAGAAAAAATGGCATACCTTGTTGAATTCCGGCTTATTCTAGAGAGCGACCTTATAAAGCATGCCCCACGCGGAATATTTGTTAAATCGGTCTGAAAATATTACACAACATACTAAAGACTATATTATAACCATCACAATTGGTCTCACTGAATTTGGATCTGTTATGAATAATTTATGACGTGTTTACCCAAAACACTTGTTTTAGACTAGTTTCAGGACTAGCCACAAACCCTATTTTCCACGAAGTGTATCTCCAAAAATACAACAACCCACAAGCTGAATTGTTTACCCCAGATACTTGGATATGTTTTCTCAATGGAATATCAATCTCATGATCTGAATCATTATAGAAAAAAAGTTATTATGAAAATGGTGAGATGACCTATAAATAGCATACCTTAGAAAGCATCATGAAAAGAATTTATCCTCCCTTGAATTATCGCCCTTTTTTCTTCACCTTCCCTCTAAAATCCATCTTAGATATCCTTTGGTTACCTCAGTCATCTATAGATATTCAATATGCTCAAGTGTTCCACACCAAAAATGCTCAAGAATCTCTCATAAGAAGCTCTCCACCAATACTTCAAAATATATTCTCACAAGAATCTCTACATTGATCCACAAAAAAGATGATCTACAAGAGACCATTTGTATCTTATTTATACTTTCATCATCTAGGTCACTTAACCCATTTCTAGGTCGCTTAACCTATTTTCCTTATTTTAGGGTTAACCACTTTCCATAAATAGAAAGTTCTCCAATACTTTATCATTTAAATATTTCTTCTTGATTTTGTCACTTTACTTTATCATTTCTTGATTTTGTAACTTATCTTTATTATTTAAATAATCCACCTTGACTCTGTCACTTTACTTTATCATTTAAATAATGATTTATTCTTTTAGGTCACTTTGATTTCTTTGACCTTGGGGGCTTCAAGTCTTCATGTGGGGGTCCTTCATCTTCGTAAGGCCATAAATCTCAAAATATGAGGAGTTATGTGACATTCCACATACCACCAGAAATGGCATGACAAGCACTATCCATATAGGATAGTTTCACCAACAATTTCTTTGATCTTCATCTCATTATTCCAAATACAAGAATGGGTCCTCCAACCATTCTTCTAGGATAACTCAATCCACAAAGCGTCTTCCCGTGAGGGCTTTAACCATAAGGGGACCACTTTGGAGTTCATTCATTTTTGCACTTTATCAATCATGATAAGGCAATAATGAGAGCATGGGTCCTCCAACCATTCTTCTAGGATAATTCAATTTGCAAAGCGTCTTCTCGTGAGAGATTTCACCATAAGGGGACCACTTTGGAGTTCATTCATTTGTGCACCTTATCAATCATGATAAAACAATAATGAGTCATCTATACATTTTTCCAACAATGCATCATATACCAATGAAACCACATCGATCCATCTTCATCATGTATCAATGACAACTCATTGATCCATCTTCATCTATGCATTCTCATCAAGGACAATACATATTACATTACATCAATCATGAATCAATCAATCATGAATCAATCAATCATTTGGCATCAATCAATCACTTGACATCAATCAATCAAACCATTGGCATCAATGACAACATGATCCAACAATCTCCCCCTTTGGCATTGATGGAAATACCAATATTGATGTCAACACCAATTACCAATTATTGATGTCAACATGTAGATAAGGCATGCTCTACATCAATAGTCAATGTGACTATCTCTCCCAAATGTGACTATCTCTCCCAATCAATAATCATCAATCACATCAATGTGACTATCTCTCCCCCTTTGACATCAATGGCAAAGGGCCATTTTCCTCTTGGGGTTGCTCCCCCTGCTTGAACTTTCCTTGGGGTTGCTCCCCCTGTCTGAGTGCCTTTGATATTCCTATGAATAATCTCTCTCCTTTTGAACAAGGGATATCACTCTGATGTAATGCTAAAAATACATCGAACATACTCCCTCTGTGACCATCGCTCCTCCTGGAATTATGCCTCTGTGCTCTTTCTTCAAATATAGGGCTATTTTCTAGGTATGCATCTGATAAATATATCCTCCTAGAATCATGGGAAGAAGAATGACTCCCCCTATGGGTATGTCCCCCCTATCTTCTCTGCGATATGAACAATGTGCTACCATATAACGATCCTTAGACCTGTTCATGCATCAAACTCATGCTATACCAAGCATCATGAAGCAAAATATATGTCAACAATGAAATAAAGAATCATGAGCAAAATATCAACCAAACACATCATGTACAAAAATGTGTGTTCATCATGCACAACACCTATATACATCAACCATGTACATCAACATCATGCAATGTGCCAAAAGATATCATCCATGGAATGTATCAATCATATGTCTCTACCAATATGCCAACCATGTGCATCCACCAATATGCCAACCATGTGCATCTACCAACATGTCAAACAATGTATCATATCACTCAAGATATGTCTCCATCATGAACCAAGTGCCACAATCATGTATCTCAAACAAATACCAATTGTTGTGCTAATCAAGTAATATCAAGCATATGTCATACATGAGTGTACCAAACATGTACATTGCCATGCACCAATACCACAAAATAATGAATCCCATACATGTATGCCAAATCCTCCATAAAACATGTGCCAATCAAACTGCTAGTAGGTGCCTCTACCAGTGTACTAGAAACGTATCAATCATGCATCAACTATAGATCATCAATGAAGTACAACATGATCATCTCATCAACTCACCAACCACATGTCCCAATATGTAGCCCATCCATATGCTAAATGCATGCATCAAGCGTTTTAAAAAGTAAGCTTCCAATACATCATCAAGATATATCACATAACTAAGGTGTCATAACTTCACTTTCATAACCAGTATTGTTCTTCAACAAAAAATGCATCAATCCATACTCATGGGTTAGTGCCATGCATCCAAGATTTATTTTACATCATCACCTTACATAATCCAATATAGAATCATGAAAACTTGGAACAAATAGTGTCAGAACCTGCAATAAACCATGTCAGACCCTGCATCACAAAGTTATACCATCACATCAAACTGCAATATTTGTGCATAGCCCTTTTCTTTAGGCTTCACCACATATACGTGACCTACTGCACAGACAGCTCGCGTATGTACGCGACCTATACAAGGTCAGTATGTGTATGTACGTGAATGATACTGTTGTCACCCATGTATGCCTTAGTAGATGACATTTTTGAACTTCCCTTTAGTCTTTCATTTTGTTTTGTCTACTCTGTCTTCTTCACCCACTTTTGTAGATGTCCCTGCTCCTCAGAACTTGAGTTATGAGCATCCATATTTTCAAAGATGGCTCCCTTCCTTACTTCATTCATTCTTCTAGCCATGTTATTTGAAGTCCTCATCATAAACTTTATTCTTGTGTTCCAGCACTCCTGGAATTTGTGGCCAAATCCACTACAGCGGTAGCATCTCATGGTGTTATAGTGAACAACAATGTGTCCTACTTGATCACATCTCCAACACCTTATGGTGTTATGAAATCTTTCATTATATATTCTTTCATAAGATCTACATTCAAAATATTTGTGACCATATTCACTACATGAATAACAATGACCATGAAAAATACTTCCATACCTTTGCTTTGGTGTCCCAAAGATAGCTTATTGATGTCTTCCTTGCTTTGTTCTTTTGAAATTTTCCTTGCCTTGTGTAGATGTTTGTTTTTCAACATTGTCTTCCTTATTTTATGGACTTACCTCATGCTTCTTTGAGGTGCTTGCTTCAACATGTGTAGCTTTTTTGTATCCAAGTCCTGATTTATCACATGGTGATCTTTGACTTTCCAAGATCTCATCCAAGATTCTTGAGCTATTCAAGAATTTGTTTGACTTATCTACCTTCTTTCTAAAGTCAACAACTTCAGCTTCTAACTTATGACATGACTCTTCCTTTTCATTTATTTGATCCTTCAATAGTTCTTTGAGCATTTCTTTTAACTTCAAGATGTGTCTTTGAATCTTCTTGAGAAACTGTTTAGTGGTATCTGAAATATAGCTATAGTCTATATAATAGTGGTCATTGTTATATTCATATAGACCTCTTTCAACTTTCTCTTTAAGCTCCATTAGTTTTTCCTCTACTTCTTCCGTGGGATAATAATCAATTGATTTTATCCAAACTACTTCTAGATTTTCTTCTTCACTTGTAGAGAAAAATTCAACATCATCACATTTTGAATTATTGCAATCAAGGGTTTGTATAGATTCTTTACCTTCATTTGAAATTTGTTCAAGATATTCCCTTTTGTTAACATCATCATATGATTCTTTGCCTTCATTTGAAATGTCTTCAAGATCTTCCTTTTTGCCAACATCATCACTTTTAGAAATAATGCAACCAAGAGTTTTTGGAGATTCTCTACCTTCATGTGTCTTGATGGAGTTGTCTTCAATGTCTTTCTTATCCTTCTTGCTTTGATATGTCTCCTCTAGCTTTAGCCATAGATCTTTGGCAGAAGTGAATTGTTCCATACTTTCTTTAATAGGGTTTGAGATTCCACTAAGAATGATCTTAAGAGACAATGCATCATTATTCTTTCCTTCTCTTTGAGCTGCAAACTTTGACTTGTACTTCAAAGGAACTGATTCACCAATGGTTTCCATCCAAATTGATGCTCACATTGTCTTCAAATGTAATATCATCTTTATTCTCAAAGTAGAATAGTTTTCCTCATCAAGGATTGGAAATTCATCATCCATTTGTGTGTCTACGGATCTCCTTCAAGCTTGTTAAGGCTTGTAGTGAAGGCCCACTATGATACCAATTGCTAGACACACCTACCACACTTAAAGGGGGGGGTGAATGAGTGTGGGGATCTTTTTCCCAAAACTTCTCTCTTACACAAAACTCATTAGTTAGCATTCAAAATTTACTCATTACTCATTGTTGTCATTAATAATCAGTTATATGTGAATACATATCAGCAACATATATCATTTACAAATCATCTCCACAAGGAACACAAGATATATGTACAATTTTTCTTTTTATTATGGATTTCAATCCGGGGGTTTTTCAGCAACAACTAAATAGAGTACAACTCTACAAGAGAACCAACTCTATATGAAAGGCTCATCTTACATTCTCAGTACCAACTGAGATAAGGCAACAATCCTCAACATATATCAATCTGTACCATACACAAGTGCATCAACCATGCACCAACATGTGTCAAACAACATGTAACCAACATGTACCATAAACAAGTGCATCCAACCATGTACCAAGTATATACCAATCATGTATCAACTAATCATCAACAATGACTCATCAATATGTACCAACATCATCAACTATACACCTCATGTATGTGTCAGCTCATCAACTGCTTGTCTCAACCATGAGTAGTTTTGGATTAGTCAACAACCCTAACTTGAAATAATCATAACTTTGTACATGAATAAAGATATGAAATTGATATACAATGTTCTTCAATGTGTTTTATGCAATTCCTCTAGGTTTCACTACTTGGAACCTCTCATAAAAGGAATTATATCAAAAATGGCATACCTTCCTGAATTCTGGTTTATTCTAGAGAGCGACTTTGTAGAGCATGCCCTGCAAGGAATATTTGTTGAATCAATCTGAAATTGTTACACAACATACTAAAGACTATAATATAACTAACACAATTGGTATCACTGAATTTGGAACTGTTATGAATAAGTTATGACGTTTTTACCCAAAACACATGTTTTAGACTAGTTTCAGGACTAGCCACAAACTCTATTTTCCATGGAGTGTATTTCCAAAAATACAACGACCCACAAGATGAATTTTTTACCACAAATACTTGGATATGTTTTCTCAATGGAATATCAATCTCACGGTATGAATCATTATATAAAAAAAATTATTATGAAAATGGTGAGATGACCTATAAATAACATACCTTAGAAAGCATCATGAAAAGAATTTATCCTCCATTGAATTCTGGCCCTCTTTTCTTCACCTTCCCTTTGAAATTAGGCTTATATATCCTTTAATTACCTCATTCACCTATAGATCTTCAATATGCTCAAGTGATCCACACCAAAAATGCTCAAGAAGCTCTCCACCAATACTTCAAAAGATATTATCACAAGAAGTTCTTCATTGATCCACAAAAAGGATGATCTACAAGAGACCATTGCTATCTTATTTATACTTTCATCATATAGGTCACTTAACCCATTTTTAGGTCACTTAACCCATTTCTAGGTCACTTAACCCATTTTCCTTATTTTAGGGTTAACCACTTTCCATAAATAGAAAGTTCTCCAATACTTTATCATTTAAATATTCCTTCTTGATTTTGTCACTTCTCTTTATTATTTAAATAATCCACCTTGACTTTGTCACTTTACTTTATCATTTAAATAATGATTTCTTCTTTTAGTTCACTTTGACTTATTTGACCTTGGGGGCTTCAAGCCTTCATGTGGGGGTCCTTCATCTTCGTAAGGCCATAACTCTCAAACCATGAGGAGTTATGTGACATTCCACATACCACCGGAAATGACATGACAAGCACTATCCACCTAGGATAGTTTCACGAACAATTTCTTTGATATTCATCTCATTATTCCACATACACGAATGGGTCCTCCAACCATTCTTCTAGGATAACTCAATCCGCAAAGCATATTCCCGTGAGGGCTTTCACCATAAGAGGATCACTTTGGAGTTCATCCATTTGTGCACCTTATCAATCATGATAAGACAATAATGAGAGCATGGGTCCTCCAACCATTCTTCTAGGATAACTCAATCCACAAAGCGTCTTCCCGTGAGGGATTTCACCATAAGGGGACCACTTT
>ML782826.1:499358-557906 GCA_009831015.1 Picea engelmannii
TCATTGATCCATCTTCATCATATCAATGACAACTCATTGATCCATCTTCATCTATGCATTCTCATCAAGGACAATACATATTACATTACATCAATCATCAATCAATCAATCATTTGGCATCAATCAATCACTTGACATCAATCTATCAAACCATTGGCATCAATGACAACATGATCCAACAAAAAAAACTGTAACAAAAGGGAAGTTCACCCTTCCATGTATCATAACACGACATCTATCTAGAGCTATACAAAACTACCACAAAAAAATGGCATGCCATCTAATACATCATGGTCTCTGTACCAAAGAATCAACATAATACAAAATAGTGCAATTAATGTGTTTCCCATCATTTGTAAAGTGTGCAATGGTCGTCAATAACAATGAGAGGCACCTAACCTCCTCTGCACTGAAAGAAGCGATATGCAGTTGTCCACCAGACACCTGAAAATCAGCTAGAGAAAGTACATAAACCCCAATATATCTCTCAAAGTACATGAGTTGACTCTCTGCTGCAACACAGACTAAGACATCAGGGAACTGGGAAAAATCATCCCCTCTCCTCTATAATCCAGTGATAAAATATATATCCTCCTCAGTGGGTTGCTACAATTGATTAGGACCGACACGAAAAGATTTTTGATGGACATCCCATCAACGGATCAACTCCACTAAGAAACCAGAGTGACCCTTCAAGGATGTATCCTCCTCATAGTACTTAAGGAGGCCTAGATTCCTCAAGAGAACTTGGGTCGCTACAGTAATAAGGCTAGGGTACAAATCTCTCCCCCTCTCCCTCGTCTCTCAATCTCGTAAAACATTGTACAGGTCAACCATCTTCTCCTACTTCTATTGTTGTTGCTCTCTCCATTGATGTCTCTACATGATTAACATATAAAATACATCAGCCTCATACATAAAACCTAAAAAAAAAAAAAAATAGTAAATGAGAAATTTATTTACAAATACAGAAAAATAATTTTCTTCAAAAAATAAGTAAATTTCATCACCGGTGCACCCAAAAAAACAGTCAAGCACAACCCACGATGTGTATATTACTTGTGAGCATTATCTATGATGTGCACATGTAACATAATATACAAAAAATTATATTATTTTATGTGGTGCGTTGTATAACCTTACCGCACTGGTGCGTTAAGGTTAACCAATGCACCGCCTAAAATAATAAAAACTTAAAATCCTAAAGCACTATAAAACCATTTTTTTTAAATGTGTTACTACAGTGTGTAGCCTTTATCGATATGCATCAGTGCGCTACAGGAAAGACTACGCACCACATCAATAATCTTTTAAAAATTGATAATTACAGTACTTTGGCATTTAGGCTCTATTTTTTTACAGCAGTGCATTGGTTAACCATTAATGTACCGGCACGTAAGTTTACTAATGCACTGCATAAAATATTATATCTAATTTATGTGGTGCATCGTTTAACGTAACACATTGGTGCATTAACGTAATTTTGATGCACCGCAATAAATCAACTATATTATTTTAGGTGGTGCGTCGGAAAAATTACGCACCAATGCATTAAAGTTTACCCAACGCACCAGTGCATTAGAGTTTACAAACACACCGCTGAAAAAAATTAGGCATGGTGTTTTGGTGCACCCTATAAATTTTCAGGGTGAACCGTCCACGATGTGAGATGAACGAATCAAACGCATCGCACAGAAAAAAAAAAAAAAATTAAAAAACAATGGAAATAAAGACATTACCTCGACATTTCCTCGTCCGGAATGCATGGTTGCCATGTATTCTGTTGTTACTAGAGATTTCTCTTGGCTATGAAAGAGAAATGCCTTGAACATTTCAAATATATAATGATTGATTATGAGGTTTTTTGACCTGAGTTTTAATGAGCCTTTCAATGACTAATAATTTGAAACAAAGAGACATGATTTCATCTACTAAATCATTTAAAGATCTTAGAGAATGGATAGAATATCTACGATAAAAAAAATTAAATAGGTAAACAAGTTATCCAACAATGATAAATATGATCTACGTCTTTAATAGAAAACATAGGAAATACTATGTTCAAAAATATATGCTTTAAAGTTTGTTGCATCAGAGGTAGTACTAAATTACAACAATCACAACTCAAATGAATTTATGAAAAGAAGAAAGATTAATGAAGACATAAGAAACAAATTACAGGAAAAGACATAATTTAGCAAAACTAAATCTCAGAATATCCTTGCTTCTAAAAAATATTTACACTAAAAAGACTCCTATTACATTCAACCCAAAAAAGACCTTCAGATTCCTAAAAAGACTCCTATTACATTCATCCCAAAAAAAGGCCTTCAGATTCCTCACCCCTACCCAATGTCTTTGCTGCAGATTTTAGCCCCCTTGAATGTATGTTGAACCTAATGCTAACCTCCAGCCACCAGTCCTGTAATTGTTTGCTCAAAATCTGGAAAATGTCCTTTGATGTTGATACTTTTCCTTTCAAGCTTCCTTCAATTCTGAAAATAGGTGCAGAACTTCTGCCTTGAAATCTGGAATTGCTTGCCCAAAATAAAATTAACGTTGAAGAGGTTTCTGGAGCTTTTGACATTTCAACTCCATGTACTATCAATAAAGAAAGAATATGTCTTGTTGCTGCGACTTTGCTTTCCAAGTGTCCTGTAGCTAATTATATTCCATTAATTATACAAAATTACAATTTTAGTGAAAATAAATGAGTTTTTATACCTTGTATTCGTGCCCAATCTGAATTTGCTCACAACCAAAGTCATGTCACTATTGATATATAATCAACTTTTTATGTTAACTTCACATCATTGATGTGAAAGAAAACACTCAAAAACCATGCATCCATGGACAAAATTCCAGTTTTAGAGGGATCAATTTCTTCCTGATGGTTATCTCTACTTAACAAAAGTAATTTAGTCAACTCAGTCAAAATCCATTCAATTTCACATTATGTGATGCAATTTCAGTATTTTTCTTTGCAGCTGGAGTCTTTGACATATCTGGTATGCACATGAAAATAGGTACCTTTGCACCTGTAGCTCCAGACTCCAGACTCCTTAAATAGCACTGAAACTAAAATTCTTTCCATTACTACTGCACTTGGCCAAACTTGGATTACCCACACCCTGTGCAAGCCTTTTTCCTACTTCCTAAGCACATGTTTTAGCCTTCAAACTCTGAATAAGAGTAGGAATTTTGTTCACAGTTACTCGAGCCCACTCTGCACGTTTGAGATTTATGTGAGCACCCTTGCTAGCACTGTATCTATTTTCATTTCTGTTGTAGTCTTCAAGCCAGCTTTCCTCTTCACAAGCTGCAAGCTAGTTCTCTATTCTATCCATTATTTCTTTCTTTCTTACAACATCTTCCTTCACTTTCAATATTTGTGATTCAATATAGCTAGAAGCTCAGGAGGGTCCAACATACCAGCATCGATCAGGGCATTGGATTTTTCTGGGACCATGCTAGCATCTTTTACAAAAGGGTATTCTAAAAGTTGTGCAATTGAAGGACAATTTGTAGGGTTGTGTTGCAAACAATACCTCACAAAGTTATTTCCTTCATCAGATGCTTTGAGCGCGTCCCCCACCATGCATTGAACTTCATCATTTCTTCATTTTCTGTAAGAATCGATCTTCTTTGGAGTTAAGAGCTCCATCATGCAATTTTTTTTTAATTGTTCTCCAATGTGGCCCATAAGGGGGAAAATCAATGTCATTTCCCCCGGATAAAACCCAGCAAATGCCGTCAATTTCCCCACAGACTTCCTTTGAGCTGTAAGAATTGTCTCTGCAACTTTGATCAACAAGATATACAACACGCATCGATCATATTCTTTAATGGAATGTCTCTAAATGGCCACATATATGAAGAAATCATGGACATTAGATACTACTGAAGGTAAGGACTGCAATAATCTCAGATCTAAACTAGAGCTCCCATTTTCATCAGTCTCAGAGAGAAGCAACCGCTCTAATTCCTCAATCCATTGTTGATTGTGCTAAGCAACCATGTATACCCAAACATTCAACTGCTCTGGCCATTCCAGTTTTATTTAGCATATCCATTATAGATGCAAAAATCCCAACTTCAGAAAATATAAGGCATTTCATTGCTCTTGTATGTTTTAACATTTCGGTCATTCACGAATTTTGGGTGCATGCCCTTCAGGAAAACACCAAGATCTCTCAATCCCTTCAAGATTTTTCAAATCCACGTGAGATTCGGTCTATTGGGGCCATACCGGACAAAACTCATGTTGCGGTTTTTTAAAATTCCTCTCCATCTGCTCAGAAATTAAGCCTGAAATTCGTGTGTCGAAAACCACATCGTTTTTCCAGCTGTTTTGATGAATAGTGCCGCGGGGATCAGAAAAATGGTTTTGGAAGTGGTATTTCATGTTGTGAGGTGAGTCCTTTGCTTGCCACGCGTCCCATGTGGTATTTCCTTGCTGACGTCAGACGCCTGGTGGTGACTTTATTAAAGCTCATTCACGTTCAAACGTGCTCTCCGTCGATCATCCTTTAACTTACATCTCTGACTTCTGAAACCGTTGATTCTATATGAAATTAAAACCTTGTTTTGCTTGGTTGTGAGACTTATCCCATATGCATAGCCAGAAGGTAAAAACTTCATTTATATATGTTGTTGAATGGAAACTTTCGTAGAGCTTTGAGGGCTTGCGCTTGGTTAGTTTGTTGGGTGCATTAAGCATTGAAATTTGAACATAAACCCCTAAAATATATAAAATAACCAAAATCATTTTTTTAACAATAAATATAAAATATTATTTTAAAAACACATCAAGTAGTTTTAAAATAATATAATTTTTTATTCTTGACTTGCTTTTAGGGTAGAAAGGGAAAATTAGCATTTTGGATACAATTAAATATTATTTTAAAAACACATCAAGTCGTTTTAAAATAATATAATTTTTTATTCTTGACTTGGTTTAGGGTAGCAAGGGAAAATTAGCATTTTGGATACAATTGAAGAGACCAAGGAATTGCAAATTTTACTACGTCGACAGTTTGAGATCATAGGAAACTTTGACAAAGTGTGATACAAGGATTTGAGATTTTGGAAAAAGGTTCAATGTATAAAGATAACTAGCAAAGACTCGGTGGACAGAAGAATGGAAACTGGAAAGAATGCAGAATAGGTTGATCTATGCAAAAAAAATTACAAGATAACGCTAAAAATTGGCAATTTCAATTTTTGTCCTAACATAGTCCAAAAAATCAAAATTTCCCACCATTTGACAAAATTCGAAAGCCACGCACTGAGGGAAGGAAGGAAATCAAGGGAAGCACTGATGGCAAGGCACTTCAAAGAGGCAAAATTTGCACCGGTGCTTGAAAGCTCTACAACACTGAAAATGGTAAAAATGAATTTTACGGCCGGTAATTTTGTATTTATTTAACCGTGTTACAGTGCGCTCGACTATTAGATGCACCAGTGCATCAGTATTTAAGTAGCGCCCAAGAGTATATTTTTTTTTTTAAATAACCCTACCATGGTGTGTCATTTTTAGAGAAACGATGCACACTAGTTCGTCAGTATTTAAGTAGCGCACTGGTGCATCAGTATTTCAATAGCGCATCAGAGTTTTTTTTTTTAAGTAACCCTACCATGGTGCGCCATTTTTTAGAGAACCGATGCATCCGTAGTAGAAAATTCATCGGTGCGTTATGTATTCATAAAAGAACCATAAAAAAAACATATGCTAAAACCTCCACCCGCTCACCTCCTCTAGTGTCCTCCATTATAAATGGATTTTTGGGCTATTTTTATAGGGGATTCCACAAAAACATCCACTATAGGGTTTTTTCCTTGTAGTGTCTACCCCCATACATTCGCATTTACTCAGTAGTGAATGTGGAGAATCTCTAACTCTACAAGCCTTCCATGTTGGATCAAGAGGAGGAGTAGGTCCTACCTTCCATAGAGGACTTAGCACCGTATACTTAGGAAAAGTTGACAAAGGACACAGTTTTGTAGAACTGGTCAAGGACTACAAGACAAGGGTAGCATGACCTTTGGTAGATTGGGTTGAAAGGACAACTTTCGATCAAAGTAAAGTCGTATTCCATTGAGAAGGTAGAAGAAATATTTTCTCACCTCAATGAGTAACTATTTTAGGGACCAAAGGGCTCTCTAAATGGGGAGGTATGATCCATAATCGATCATTATATATTTTTCATCTATCTCGATGCTCTATGGGTGAAAAAATTGGAGGAATCAACTTGTAGATCCATTTTAGCGACTAGTCCCAATTTGGAAATTTAGGGCCAAAAAAACATCTGAAATCTTCCAGAACCATTTTTAGGAATCAAACAACATTTTTTTATGGTCCAAAATTTACTATAGAGCCATTAGCTATATTCTACACATGGATACCTTTCCAACAGTGCAAGAATCACCTCAATCGGAATTTGTATGCGAAAGTTATGCCTCTCGCAAGTTAACCCATCATATTGATCACCATGGTGTGAGTGGATGTGACGTCAACCCCCATTAATTAAACTTGTGGGGCTATTCGCGTAGTGTATTTTCTAGAACATTCTAGAAGGTCCAAACCTGATCATTAATTGAGTGTTGAGGAATTCAATACCCTAACCCTAGATGGCTATTGGGCTATGTTAAATACTGGGTCACTAGGAGGAGAATGGGTTCCATTCTTTTGCATTGCATATTGTCCCATTGTTGAGCATAATAGTTGAGAGTGGTGTTTTGTGATCATAACAGAGGAGGAGAGATTATGTAGCAGACATACATGCCAAAGTGTCAAAGGAAACTCCATAGAGAGTGTCACTTTCTTTGTACTTGCATTTGAAGAAAAGAGAGTAGAGCAACCTCACCTTCTAGATAGTTTTTCTCTCGTATTGATGTTGTTGGGTTATATCTTGTGTTTATTTGTGGATGGTGTGTTTTTTTTTATTTATGCTCTCTGTTTTTTTCATTTCAACTAATTCATACATTTTAAGCAGAAAAACCACTAATTAAATAATCTGAGATTTAAAGGAAAATTAACCTTCACAATAAAGATTTCAGTATTTTATTAGATTCGTTGTGACAAACTTTTCCAGTGGAATATCCATGACCTTTTACAGATCAAACCCATGATTCTGGTGAAGTGAAAAATAATCCAATACACTTATCTTCATCATAAATATTAATATCAACATACAATAATTGACTTACCATGTTTTTTAAGGCATTTAGATGCTTAGCTACTAAGTCTCCATCTTTCATCCTTAGGTTGTACAACTTCTTCCATAGGAAAAGTTTGTTTACCAGGGACATGGGTAAAATCATGAAGATGGGTAACACTTTCGTAACAATTAGGTCTCCAAAATTCCTGGAGGCAATTTTTCGGCCGAAAAAATGTTGCTAGGAATTTTTTCAGCCGAAAATTTGCACGTCAAATTTAACAGCGCCCTCGAAATTCATGTACAATGTTTTTCAGATGAATTATTTCCTTTGGTAAGCATATTTCAGCCGAAAGACTTTTTGGCTAAAACATTTATTTTTAACGGATTCCGTTAAAAACTAGGTTTCGACCGAAAGAATATTTCAGCCGAAAACCTTAAAATGGGACTGTTTGCAGGAAACTGCAAATTCTCTCCATCTTACTTCATCTTTGGAGGTAGCGGACTCCTACAAATACTCAAAATTTAGTTTCATAATTGATACCAACATTTTTAAAATTGAATCTACTTTCATTGGGTATAATTTGTTTTTATTTTCATTGTTTTTATCTAATTTTATTTAATTTTATAAAAAAATCACTGCATAATATTTGTAGGTGCGATTATGATTCAGTGAAATGAAAAATCCATATCTCTAAAAATACACAGTGAATAATTATGGAAAAATTATATTCATAATCCTTAAATTGTTCTCTTCAAAATGGTATTTTTAGATTTTACTTTTAAGTAAAAATTAAGATAGATACATGGTGGAGGAAAACATGTGTTTAAAATCTGTAACTTTTTCAGATTGGTCAACTTCAAAAAATTCTAGAAATTATAATATTCATCCGTTAGATTCAAAACTATAGTCATCACAAAATAGAGTCTATGTGGATTGTTGCAATATATTTCATTTGTCAAAAAAAAAAATTTAATAATGGATACATTGTTGTGGGAAAAAATAACTCATTATCTTTTCCTTAATTTTTAAGGAACATATTGTCAAACAATTGTCAAATTGACATATCAAATCTCAATAAAAAAAAATTGAAAAATAGTCAGTAGAAAGCTAACAAAATTATTCACAAGTTTTGCTTTTACAATAAAGTAAAATTCTAAATAAAAAAAATACTTTTGTTTATCGAAAGTTGAAGAGCCTGTTAAAATAAAAATAAAAAATTGTCATAAAACAAGCAAAAGTGTTACCCATCTTCATGATTTTACCCACATCCTAACTTATTTTGTAATGCTTTGGTTATAGATTCCCCTGACACATTTAGTAATAATGAATATGAAAGAGACAACCAGATTGTGCTATTTGCCTTCTGATCCAACTTTGTCCAGTCTTCTATTGATATTCTCGTAGGTGCAATACTTGGATCTGCAATGACCCATTGATCTTTTTCTACCAAAATATCTTCCATATTGAGCTTCCATAGATCAAAACTTTTCCCATTAAATTTTGTGGTCTCTATTTTTTAACTACTCTCCATTTATTTTCACCACAAGAATCAATATCGTATATCTCCCACTGTAACAAGGTTTATCGTAGACCTGATTCAAACGCTTAGCCACAAAGGCATCCCCATGAAGCCAATAAATGCTCTAATACCAAATGTAAGTTTTAAACCTTTTACATTAATGCAATGCACACACAAATTCTTAACATAGAAAAGAAAACAATTGCAATCATACATATACACAAAGATTTACCCTTAAAACCCAACCGGGAAAACTAACAACTTGTTTTAGAGCCGCACCTCTAATGTATTCATCATCCAACTGCATTGTTAAAAACACAATATATAGGATCATGTGGCATCCAAAAAACCCCTAATCCATTGACCCAGATTGGATTACAACCTTAATTCCTTAACCATAATTAGAAAACCATAGGTTGAAACACCATGTGCCACTAAACTACCAAAGGAGAAAAATTGTCCTTGCCAAAGGTAAAACACCGCCCAAAAGTTTGGTGAATAAACCCCCACCAAAAAATTTGGGGGATCCACCCCTGAAACCCCCAATAGAGGGACCCACAATCGTGTAAATAATAAAACACATAGCCAACAATTTTCTCATCATATTCAATCCAAGAATATGGTTGGACTAGGTGGATATTAGTGGCCACCCACCTATTTTACTGGCTCGAAAAACAGTTTTCCACCTTGGTAATTTTTCGGCAGTTTTTCGGGTCCCAAACTTTCGGGGTCGTTTTGAGGCCCTAAACGACGTTTTTTGGGGATTTGGGGCCCAGGTGAGTGGTTAGACCTTTCCAACAATGTATCAAGCACCCCAAACATAGATCATATGAAAAATTTACGCCCCCGGGAAGTTGACGTATCAACTACCCCCATCGGGGCCCGCAAACCTTTTGGATTTTCATCTTCCTGGGTTAGGGTTTTCGATTTTACTCATGTTAAAAAGGCCTTTGGAGCCTCATTGTAACGATCATATTCTTTTGAATGCGAGTATCCGTCACATCTCTTCTCAGAGATAAGTTGCCACCATTCTAGCGAGTCTTTCACTCTGTATTTTTACAGTTCTATACATTTCGCACATTAATAGAAATTTTTTATTATTTTATTTCTATGTCTATATCTCTAATATATTTTTGTTATATTGTTGGATATTTGATACATTTCTTTATTATATCTCCATTATCATTTCATGCCAAAATAATCTGGATCAGTGGTATTAGAGCAGGATGTTCTTGATCGTTTTTCAGTGCATGTCCTTGACGAGGTCCAAGTATAGCAAGTTGGGTCTTGATCTTGTTTATCTTAAGGACAATATCTCTTGCATGCCCAAGAAACCCTCCATGGCGGAAGAAAAGAAAAATGACGGAGCATAAGATTCTATTAATTTGTTGCTTGAGCAATCTCTCACGAGACAGAGGGACGAAATGATGGAGAATTTTTCCCACATCCTTCAACGCCTATCGATAACAACTAGCATGTCTTCATCAAGCAGCCACTTTGGAGGCACCTCACCTTTCAGGATACAAGTTAATTTTGATGTTCCCGTATTTGAAGGACAGATAGATGAAGATGCCCTAAAAAAATGGTTAAATCTACTAGAAGGTTATTTCTCTATTCATAATTTCTCCGACAAGGAAAAGATAACCTTCGCACTCCTTAAGGCTCTCCCCATGTTAAACATTGGTGGGAAACATATTGGGAGAAAAGTTCCACAGAGGATTCTGAAATATATGGGGTCGAGCCCACCTAGGATTTTTTTGTGGATGCGGTCAAAGAACAATATTACCATGTTGGAAACTATGACGACCAGTACATGAGATGGACCACACTGTGGAAAGAGAGGGACCAAGCAGTGTCAGAGTTCATCAATACCTTGCGCACCAATTTGGGTATCAAAGACTCCGAGCGACATTTGGTTCTGAAATACCGTGGGGCTCTACACAGATACATCCAAACTGAAATGGATTGTTTAGACATCTCATCACTGGGTGTTGCTTATCAATATGATGTTAAAATAGAGCAGAAATTTAAGCACTAGAACAAGTGGGAGTTATGGTTTGCAAATCCAGAACAACCAAAGTATGATAAATAAGGCCCTAACAAACAACCTTCTGAAAACCAGTCCAAGCAACAAGAAAATAAGGGTCACGAGAAGACGAAGAAGGACATTAGAAAGTGGTGTGATTTCCACAAAATCCCCTGGCACAACACTGATGAATGTCGCTCAAAAAAATCATTGGTGATTGAGATCAAATAAAATGAGCCAAACCATGATTCAGAATCTGATTCAGAATCTGATTCAAAAAATAATGGAAGAAGACTGATCATCGATGCAAACCCCATTTCTATTATCACGACTGCAACAATTCAATGAGAAGAATCAGCAAATCCTAAAGAGGAGGAGTGTATTTTTCATTCACGGATGTGGGTGAAGGGGACCCCACTTCATTTTATTGTTGATAGAGGAAGCCAGAAGAACATCATCTCAGCAGAGGTCTTCAAACAGTTGGGATTGTCAACTACACGACACTTGCAGCCATACAACATCGGGTGGATTTGTCAGGGACGAGATCTTTGTGTCAGCCAACAGTGTCACATGTCCTATGGCATCCACCCCTCGAAGGATGAGGTATTATGTGGTGTTTCCTCGTTGGATGTTTGTGATGTCCTTTTGGGCCAGCCATATATGTGGAAGCGCCATGTTATTTATGAGTCTCGACCCTGTAGTGTCATTATTACTCTGGGGGGTCATCTCTACAAGATACCGGAGGTAGTTCTAGCTACTATCCCACCTAAACAGTGACGAAAGGTAGCATCTCATACTAAAAAATTCAGTTTCTTCACAATCTGTTCAAAAGGTGAACAAAAGAACACGACAACCACTGCTGCCTTAGTCCAAGCACATTTTTCCCACCAGAAACAGGTCGACAAGATTAAAGAAAAGCACAAGGATTCCTTCTGCACACATTCATCTCATGTATCTAGACTGGTTAAAAAGGTCCAACCCTTCCAGCCACAGGTTCGAGACATCCTTCAACAAGGTAAGCAACACAACTTCTCCAATAAGGTAAATGTTCATGAAGGTTCGGATCTAGCAAACGCTTCCCCCTATCCCCTGGGAACTCAACGCAATGGAGACCATTGCTTCTTAAGGAGGGAGGATTGATCTAGGTGGATATCGGTGGCCACCCACCTATTCCACTGGATCGAAAAACATTTTTCCACCTTGGTAGTTTTTCGACAGTTTTTCAGGTCCCAAACTTTTGGGGTTGTTTTGAGGCCCTAAACGACGTTTTTTGGGGATTTGGGGCCTAGTTGAATGTCGGAGGCAATAACTTGGGATAGTTGAAAGTCATTCTTCTCAGTTAGACCTTTCCAACGATGTATCTAGCACCCTAAGCGAAGATCGTATGCAAAGGTACGCCCCCGGGAAGTTGACGTATCAACTACCCCCATCGGGGCCCGCAAACCTTTTGGTGTTTCATCTTCTAAGGTTAGGGTTTTGGATTTTACTTATGTTAAAAAGGCCTTTTGAGCCTCAATGTAACGATCATCTTCTTGCGAATGTAAGTAGCCATCACATCTCTTCTCAGCGATAAGCTGCCACCATTTTAGCGAGTCTTTCACTCTGTATTTTTACAGTTCGGTACATTTCGCACATTAATAGAAATTGTGTATTAATGTATCTATGTGTTTATATCTCTGATATATTTATGTTATATTGTTGGATATTTGATACATCTCTGTACATTTCTTTATTATATCTTCGCTCTCATTTCATGCCAAAAATCATCTGGATCAATGGTTACGTGTAATTCTAACACTAGAACATATGTACTAAGTAGAGATGGAAATGTTTCTCATAGGAAAACCATGCCTCAACCTACTTGAATATCACATAAGGAAATGGAAGAAAGAACATAAAAAGAACTATGCTTTGGTTGTAAGAGAAAATGGTTCAAGGGGCATAAATGTCAAGAAACAAAATTGCTCACATTGAAAAATAATGATGAGGAGGAAATAGAGGCATCCCCACAAATGGGTGAGGAAGAAATTGTGAACCAAAAGGAGAAATAAAATGATGTAAAAATTTTGCACAACATAGATCAATCCATAAAGTGTGAAATATGACCTCATGCATTGGCAAGTGTATCACATCTAAAATCCTCAATATTGTAGGATACAATAAGAAGAAAAATGCCATAGTACATGTTGATTTAGGTGGTACTCATAACTTCATTAATAACATATTAGAAAATTGCCTCAATTATTTTGTGTATCGAGTGGAAAAGTTTCAATTATTGGTTGCTAATGGGGGGAGTATAATTATTGGAGCAAAATTCCATAATATCAAAATTAGTATGAGAGATTATAACCTATCAAGCCCCTTATATGTCATTTCTATTGTAGGAGTAGATGTGTTTCTAAAGATTCAGTAGTTGAGAACTTTGGGTACAATTTCTATTAGCTATAATGAATTATTCATGATATTTAAAGTAGAAGGAGTTGAATATGAACTCAATGTGTTAAAATATCCACCCTCTTAGATGATTATCTCACATAGAATCGAAAAGCTCCTACAAAAGGGTTGTAGTGGAGTTATTATTAGACCTTATTCTATGGAAATGAAGCAGGAAGATGAAATATTCCATTAGAATTAAAGTTCACTTTGGAAAAGCATCATAGAGACTTCCAAGGAATTCCTAAGGATCTACCTCCATCTAGAGATCATGAACAACAAATTGATCTCATACCTGGAAGTATGCTCCCAATTAAAAGACATTAAAGATACCCATATCAACAAAAGATTGAGATTGAAAATTTTTGTAGAGATATGTTGGATGCAGGTATTATTCAACCAAGAAAGAGATCCTTTTCAACCCCAATAGTGATGGTTAGAAGAAAGGATAACTCTTGTAGGATGTATCCTAATTATAGAGATATAAAACAAAATCACCATCAAGGATAAATTCACATTTTAAATATTAATGATCTATTGGATGAGTTTCATGGAGTAACTTACTTCACAAAGTTAGATATGAAATAAAGATACCATCAAATCAGAGTAAGGGGAGAAGACAATCCCAAAAAAATGTCATCACACATAAGAGCTACTATGACTTATTGGCCATGCCTTTTGGCCGATTGACTAATACTTCTTCTACTTTTCAAAGCCTTATAAACAATGTTTTTCAACCTTATCTTAGAAAGTTTTTGTTGGTATTCTTTGATGATATACTTATCTATATAAAATCATGGGAATAACACCTTAAACATGTGAATAAAATGCTACAAATAAATCGTAACAATCAATTATATACAAAAAGGTCCAAATGTTCTTTTGGGAAACAAGAAGTATATTATTTAGGTATTATTGTTTCAAATGAAGTGGTCAAGGTTGACCCTCAAAACATTTAGGATATCATAGAATGGACCATGCCAAAGAACATCAAGGGTGTTACAGGATATTATAGAAAATTTGGTAGGAATTATGCACTCATTATAGCCCCATAAAAATCACATCTATCTTGAAGAATCAACCTTAGAAATCTCACTTAAAGGATACTACAACCTTTACACCAGCGTTGGCAACACTTAATTTTGGTAAAACATGCATAATTGAATGTGATGCCACCGCATTCTTCAAAGATGAAAGAGGAATAAGGAAGGGTTGTCCCCTCTCCCCTCTCCTTTTCCTTTTGGTTGCATAAGGTCTTAGGATATTGATCCATAATGCAACCCCAACTGGTCATTTAAAAGGTATTTCCATCAACATCGTTTTTCCCTTTACCAACTACTTTTTGTGGAAGACATTTTTAATACTTTTTGGAAGAAATTTTTAATATTTTATGAAGGGGAGATTCAATATGTGGAACACCTAAGGAACCCCCTCTCTACTTTCTACAAAGATACAAAAATGAAAATCAACATGGATAAGTCCTATCTATTCATTTAGGGGTTGTTGGATCAAGAAAAACACTCGATTTCCTAGACTTTAGACCTCTAGGAAAGAGATGTAGGAACATGTCTGAAATATTTGGGTTTTACACTTAAAGAAAATGTTTACCTCAAAAATGATTGGTTGTGGCTACTTGCCAAAGTTGAAAAAAAGATACATGCATGGTGCAATCAATGGCTTTCTAGAGTTGGCAGGTTGGTTCTGGTCAACGCAGTCCTTGAATCCATTCCAAATTACTGGATCACTCTGGCTTAGATACCCAAGGGTATTTTGGGAGAAATAAGAAAACTCTCATTTATATTTCTCTATTCTGGATCTGAAGACAAAATATCACTAGTCTTGGCTTCCTGGAAGATATTAGCCACTCCCAAAAAACTTAGCGGTTGGGGGATGAAAAATATTTTTCTCTTCTCCAAACCATTAACAACAAAGAATGTTTTGGGTACCATACAAGGCTCAATCCTTTGGGCACAATTTCTACAAGAAAAGTACTTACCACAATAATCCATAGTTTTTTGATAATAAATACAAACAAAAGGTTTAAAAATGGCTCCATTGTATGGAAATCCACCCTCAATGCTTTCCTATTGATCGAGAACTGGTTGATTTGGAGAATTGGAAATGGAGAAAAAAATATTTTAGGAAAATATCCTTGGATCGGATGCAATAATATCCATTCATTTCATGATCACCTAATCCAGGATTTAAACAGATGGGACTTCCATTTTCTAAATCAAATCTAGCAAATGGATTTTTTCACAGGATAGGTTCATTGGTTATCTTGGAAAGAGGTTAGCTTGGGAGAGGACCAAGCTCACATGTGGACCAACTACATTAAATCTCTTCAAAATTACTTTGTATATCCATCAAATCAAGAAGACCAATTTATTTGGTCATTAAACCCCTCTGGCGGATATATCCCTAGGATAGATTACACAATATTGGCACAAGAAAACTAAGAGGAACCTCCTCCTTTGTGGTGGAAAAATATTTGGGAGTTAAAATTCCCTGCTAAGGAAAATTTATTTATGTGGATTGTTTTATTAAATAAATCACCCACATGAGATAAATTGCAGTGGAGGAACTTCACAGGGTTAGGTAGATGTAGCCTTTGTAAGCATCACAATGAAACAAACCATCATCTCCTTCTTGAAGGAACCTTCTACAGGAAGTTTGGACAAAATTTCAAAGGTCTACAGGGCCTTCATCCAGTTAGGATGGAGAAAATATAGAAGCAGCCTCTAAAATTTGGATGGACAATCACCACATAAAAACTAAAAATACCTACCTTTGATTGTTGCAAGGGGCATTTGGATTGCTCAAAACCACATCTTATTCAAAGATTTAAACTCTTCTTCTTCTCACTGTGCATTAAATGGTTTTTCTATATTATCAACATATCCAAAAATCCCAACATAGTTTCCTACAATTCCTCGTTCGGAGACCATCATCCAAATGGATGTTGCATGGTATTTATTTGATGGATATACCCAAGGAAATCCAACTCATGGAGGAGCGGGTGGTATCATCCATCTCTTAAAAGATAAGAATGTTTATTTATCTTATGGTCTTGGACAAGCATCAAACAACTTTAGTGAGATAATGGCTCTCAAACTCACTCTCCTTCTTGTCAAGGAAAAAGTAATATCACAACTGCACATTTATGGTGAGTCTCTAATGATAATTAGATGCATGAATGTGGTCTCCACATTTCACAACTACACTTTAATGCCCACTTTTTTAGGACATTAAAAGATCTACAAAAATTTTCCCTTACTTTATTTTCAACCATGTGTACAGGGATTAGAACCAAGAGGAAAATCAACTCTCAAAAGTTGGAGTGGCATTGGACAAGGACACTTGAAAGATCATTGAAAAGTCCAGGAGGAAACTTTAGAATATATTCACAACACCTAGTTGCAAATTTGATTAATGGCTCACTCTTCAGATACTTAGGACTATCACCATTTTTATGATCAAATGACTTTTTTATGTATATAGTTGATACATCAAAATGTTTTTCAAACTATAAAGAATATTATGAGCCATTTTGACCAGAATTATGACACAAAAATTCCAGGAATGATGTAACCTTCAATTAGCTCAAAGCGATGTCGTCGTACCAAATAAATCATTTGATGGATATTTTTCCAATTAAAATATACGTAGAATCTCATATGCCTATATTATTACTTTTGTATGCCAAGCCTTTTTGGGGAAAAAGGCTTTTCTTTGGCATATATATATATATATATATATATATATAGAGAGAGAGAGAGAGAGAGAGAGAGAGAGAGAGAGAGAGAGAGAGAGAGAGAGAGAGAGAATTCTAAAAAAGTAAACATAAAAATAAAAATAAGAAATAAAACCACAAAATGTGGTGGGTAGGGACCAAAGAGTCTATTCAATGTTAGGGAAGTGGATAATACCATTTATACAAGAATTTACCACATCAAAAGGACAACAACATGAATGTTCACGACATTAAGACACTACAACTATTAATGATGTAATAAGGACTATTCCTAGGATCTATATTGCATTGGAAGACCACTAAGAAGATCACTAGTCAGTTGTAGTTGAGGTTGAAAGTGAGATTTCAAGGTAATCCATTCACATTTTAATTGATATAGGATCAGGTCACAGTTATGTTACTCTTAAATTTGTTGAAAAAAAAATATCTTGAGAAAAGTAAGATTAAAAAGTCGTGGTTAGTGTGGTTAGCTACTAAAAACAAGAGAAAATTTGGTGAAATGGTTGAGATCCTTCCATCAGAGCTGAAAAGATTCTTCATATGAGAAAATTTGAACATTTTACCACTTGGTTCATATAATGTCCTCATTGGTATGGACTAGTTGGAAGAACCTCTAGTTAATCTCAATTGCTACACTGAACTTTGATTGCATTGATGAAAGTAGAAACTCAAGGATAATAAGAGGTATTCCAAAGGAAATCTTTCTTAGGAAGATTTAAACCTTGCAATTGATGAAATGTTTCAAAAAAGGATGCCAATTATATGCAACCCACATATGGAATCAACATAAGATAAAACTCCAAAGCTTGAATATCATCTTGTGTTGCATGAATTCAAGAATGTACTCCTTCAGGAAGAACCATGACTTCCTCCAAATAGATACTAATTTATCTATTGAACGTGTACCAGGAGTTGCATTGGTATCCAAGGCTCATTATATAATGAAAATCACAAATCTAATGCAGCTGAAAATGCAATTACAGGAGCTACTGGAAAAAGGATACATTCAACCAAGTGTGTCTTTGTGGGGAGCACTTGTCTTAATTGTGACAAAGAAATATGTAAATTTCGGATTGTGTATTGATTAAATGTACTTGAATAAAGTCATAGTAAAATACAAGCATTCAAATTAGAATTAAGGAAGAAGAAATTCATAATAATATATTTATAACAAGGTATGGCCTCTATGAATTTGTGGGTGTTCGCTCCATTTGGTCTCACCAATGCACTAGCTACATTCATGTGTCTCATGAATAGTGTTTTCAACAAATACAAATAAGTTTGTGCTTGTTTCTCTAGATGATATTCTTGTCTATTCTAAGAATTAATAAGAGCATGAGAAACATTTGAGAATGGTTTTGGATGCATTAAGAGAGAATAATTTCTATGGAAAAATAAGTATTTGAGTTTAAATGCAAATTCATTATTTAGGTCATATTATTTCAAAAGAAGGAATTTATGTGAATCTAGAAAAGATTGAGGCCATAATGAATTGTTCCGCTCCAAAGATTGTAGCAATGTGAGATATTCCATGAGTCTTCTTGGAAACTATAGAATGTTTATTGAAGGTTTTTTGAAAAATCCATATCCAATTACTTCCTTGCAAACGAAATGAGTAAAGTTTGAATGTTCCTAGGAATGCAAGGAAGGCCCTTAGCTATTGAATAAGCTTCTCACAAGTGCCTCAAATTCTGGAAAATTATAGATATAAACAAATATTTTGTTTTTTACACTAATGCATGCATTGAGGGACTTGGTGGAGTTCTCATGCAAGATAATCACATGATATGTTGTGAGTCAAGAAAATTGAAAGATGATGATAAAAACTATGTCATTGATGACTTGCAACTTGCTACAATAATGCATGCTTTGCAAATGTGGGGTCACTACTTAAAGGGTAAGAGATTTGATCTTACAGTAGATCATAATGGATTGAAATATTTATTTTAGTGGTCAAATTTAAATGAGGAAAACAAGGTAGCTGGAATTTCTTTGTGAGTTTGATTTTGATATCAAACACATAAAGGGGAAAGAAAATAAATTAGTTGTCGATGCATTCAAGAGAATGATTCATGTGCTAGTAGTTATCATTTGCAAACTATATTTGAAGAAGAGAATTATTGATTCTCTTTCTAAAGATAAACACTATATCCAAGTGAAAGATAGATTGCAACAAGAAAAATTAGAAAAGAGATATGAAGGTTATCCATTGAGTGACTCAAAAGATATGAGATAAGGTATACGATCCTCAAATTGTGACACTCACACCCTTTGGAATTATTTTGGGTCTAACATGGTACTGACCATTTTTTGTATTTGTTTTTTAGTCTTGTTTAAATGAGGTTTCTCAATCTTTCTCCCCTTTGTCGATTATCCAACCTTACCTTGGATGTCTTCTTTGCAACATGCATATGTATTTAGTCCTCTACCATTTTTCAAATATATGTTTTAGATTTATAGATTGAATTATATGCCTTAATATAAGTAGAATAAATATACAATTAAGATGATTTTATGCATGATTTTTGAGGTTTTTTAACTCATGGTATCTCCAATCTAGTGGGTTTCCTTTTCCTCTTGCCCTAAAACTATGCAAAAATAACACAAGAGTACCTCATTAAATCCTTCTTATAGATGCCATGAAAACTACAAAGTGATAAGTTTCTTATGTCATAGAAACATACAATCTTTAATATCTAAGAGTGGTGATACAAATCTTAGTGAGTGATTTAAAATGTGCACTTTATGTGAGACTTTTTAACGAAACTCTTACAACAAAAATGTTTCGAGAAATGGATTTTGAATAACATGATTCTTTCATTCTTTTCATTGAAATATTCCTCAAGCATTTTCACATAAAACATAAGTGTGAATTCATGCTAATGCTAAAACTAGCTCTCAAAATATGGTTTTCTAAGAAAATTATCAATCAAAGCAGTTTAATATGGAATTTATCATAAAAGTATTAAGAGTATCTAGACTTGTTGCATTGTATTTCAATATAAAAGTAAATTTTCAATGCCTATGATATGAGACCTTCACAAAAATCTACATATTCTTTCAAATTGTTAAGCATTCCATCAACTCAATTAGCCTTATAATAAAACTCATAAAATATGTTGTTTAAGTAAATAATATCTTTAAAGAGTATCACCATACTTGAATTCCAATCTTTTTTAAAGTGGGAAAGTTATTGAGAATGAATTTAAAATGAGTTTCTTAAAGTGATTCCATATTTCTACTCCTTAAATATATCATTCACTTATACAACTCTCACAAAGCCTTTGTATTTTAGTGTTTGTGGCTTTCTCTTTTGTCTTTTTAACTTTATGAATGAAATAATTTAAACACCAAAAAAAACAGTGAGCGGAATTCCTCTTATATTCTCTATTATCCATCTTTTTCCTTTGCAACTTCATGAAATGGAAGTGATTCAAACCAAATAACTAAGCTTCAAGTGCCATTACTCGAAATTATTCATAAAAATATGAATATAAATGAAAATATTAAATCAAACAATTAGAAGAAAAGGCTAATCAAAGAATGATGTTTAACGCTTTCTATAGATGGTTTTTCATACTCGAAATTATTCATAAAAATATGAATATAAATGAAAATATTAAATCAAACAACTAGAAGAAAAGGCTAATCAAAGAATGATGTATAACGCTTTCTTCTGGTTATGGTTTTTCAAGCATGAGAAACATTTATCCCAGCATAGATTCACAAAAATGATAAAGACCTTGAAGGATTATTCAAGTAAAATTTTTATCTATGAAAACTTCAATCTCGAAGATATTAAGAAAATGATTGATATTAACAATCTCATGAACTAGAATGAAAATGAAAAACGCCAGCCAAGAACTTAGCAAAATAATCTTGCATTGCAATTTCACTTTTCTACAAAGTAGGCCATTACATTCTATGAGTAAAGTGTGATCCATTCCACTTGAATGTTTGTTTCCATGTTTTTGTCTTACCATCACATGAATGCAAATGCCTTAAAGACAAGAATGAAAGCTTTGAATGTCATTCCTTCAATCTCTTCACAAAATATTTGCAATATGAAATGCAAGAGTTAAATCAAATATATGGAGGAAGAGGAAGAATGAAAGCTTTGAATGTCATTCCTTCAATCTCTTCACAAAATATTTGCAATATAAAATGCAAGAGTTAAATCAAATATATGGAGGAAGAGGATACTCAAAGAATGGTTTCATGCTTCTTTCTTCTCCATAGTAATTTCAAAAAAAATATTTTCTCCATAGTAATTTCAAAAAAAATATTTCCTTGACATAATTTGTCAATAAATGGAAAAGGCATGAAGGGATTGTTCCAGAAAAAACTTTGTCAATGAAAATTCAAGCTTGCAACCACTAAACAATTTAAAAAAGAAATACTATGAGATGAAAATGAAAATGTTGGCGAAGAAAATTCTCATTTCACTGCCATTTTCAAAGGAAATGTTGAAACTATTTTCCCTTTGATTCTTTTTTAATGAACCTTGTTCTTCCTTCATCTTTGGCTCTCTCCACTTTTGATCCATAAACAAGGGACTTATATCTTACTTGATTCATAATGTATATAGAATGGAAATTGCATCCTCATCGAAGATGTTACCTAACATTGACAACAATAGATAAATACACATTCAAATAAAAAGTTAAATACTTTATTACTCTTGAATTTTAACCAAGGAAAAAACAATTCTCGTGATATGAAAGGAAAGATGCCTCTTTACCATTCATTGACTTCTCCACCACATCCCATATACAAATATATTTGTGGTTTCTTGCAAATGGTTGTAGGAAATGGATATGATGGCTAAAGGTAATACATAACAACCAATGGCTAGGCTCTAAAGGACATGTTGAATTGTAAATTATTGTGCCACAAGGTCGTTGGAATAAGAGGAAAATGAGAAGTCTACAATGAAAAGTTTAGGGGATGAATTTTGATTTGAAGGAAATAATGGAGTATGGGAAATAAGAAAAAATTATGAGATATTGAATTCACTTGTTCGCAGTCAATGTAAGATGCTCGGGAAACAAGGAAAACCCCAAGGAGAGAGTGTGTGATCTTAACAAATTCCCAATAGCTTGAGAAATGGGAGAGAGTTACTAACTGAAAAAATTAGGAATATAAATTTAGTTGGAAATTTGAAACAACTCTTTAATTGTAGCCTGTTATCCCATTGAAATCAATAAATGGATGATCTAAGGGTCATATTTGTTTGGATTATATTAATATATAATATTTCGGCTGAAAGGTTGCTTTTTTTAATGGAAACTGTTAAAAATTAATGGACTTTCAATCTTTCGGTCGAAAAGATTGTGTCCAAATTTTGTTGGTCGGAAAGATACAAAGAGATTCATCATTTGGTGTATCAATTGGCCTATAATTTGGCGCGAAATGATATAAATATGCTTCCAAATGAACTTGTTTTGCACAAT
The DNA here is from genome assembly GCA_009831015.1 of Picea engelmannii. Classification (NCBI taxonomy): domain Eukaryota; kingdom Viridiplantae; phylum Streptophyta; class Pinopsida; order Pinales; family Pinaceae; genus Picea; species Picea engelmannii. Next base: position 521,705 of record ML782826.1, read on the forward strand.
TCATTCCCTTAGTTCATATTTTCGATTATGTGGAGCTACTAAAGAGGAGTTTGGAGCAACTTTTTCATTGTTTGAAATAAGTTTTTTGTTGTTTTTATTGGAGCAATATTTTATATATTGAAGGCTTTCTTGAACATTATTTTCAAGGTGGAGGCTTTCTTGAACATTATTTTCAAGGTGAACGCTTTCATAAGAAACTCCTTACTATATCAAAGAGAATTTGTTTTTAAGTAAAATTTTTTAAACAATTCCTATCAAATTCTTGATATTATTTTTGAATAATTTCTCTCCCAGTTTTTCTGAAACAAAATGTTTTTAAGATCAAAGTTTTTTTTTTAATTTTCTTTAAAATCTACTTTTTATGAAAAAAATATTTTAAAAGCATTTTGGTTTCTTGAGAAATCTTTTACAATATGATTATAAAATCCATTTTTTCATTTATTTTAAAAAACATTTTTTTGAGTTATAATATTTGAGGTTTGAAATTTTATTTCATGCTATAAAATGTTGAATTTTTTAAAAACCTTTACAAATTGAATAATCATGGTTAAAAACAAATTGCGCAAGAGAAAATATGATCGCATTCGAGATGAAACTCGTCATAACGAACAAGAGAAAGAGTGTTATTGGAGAACGAAACGAGAACGTGAAAATATTGAAGGAAGAAATAATGATGATGTAAATAAAGATTTGCATCATGATTCTCAACAAGAAGAAGTCCAACTAGGTATGCATATATATTGTCTAGATTAAGTTTAGAATTCAAATTCAAATTATTTTTTAATATAATTGATTATAATTTGAATTTAATATTTTTCAAAAAATAAAAATAGATTTGCCTCATAACATCGATGAAGTCATTGAAACCGAAATTGAAGCAGAAGTTGAATCACCTACAGGTATGTACATAAATTTAGATAATACAAGATTCAAACACTTGTAGAGTTTAATTAATTTATGATCTGGTTTAGTTTTTTAAAATAAGTTAAATTGAAATATGCAGGAGGTATCAATATTGATGATGAAATGTTAAAAAATGTTGATACTTACAAATTTGGGGAGAAAAAACTTGACCATATTATAAGATATCGTGTTAAGAATATGTATAATATTGTTTTCAAAGATGAATCCATAGCAACACAAGCTCAACTTTTGAAAGGTCTAATAAGGTCAAAAAAATTAAAAGAAGCTACATCATTATTGGGTATTCAAAAGTCGACAAAAGATACAAAGGTGAAACATAATGTCTTTGAGAATATAACTAGCGCATTAAAATCTTTTGGAAAATATCGAAAAAAAATATGTCAGGGTTGCACATAGAGTAATACAAACAACAATTGTTCCATCTAGCAATATAAAATGTCGTTTTACACAACACATAGCAAAAGTGATGAGAACCTCAAGAAAAACATTGTACAAACCTAGACAATTATGATTGCAAATAGATGCAAATGATGAACTTACTTGTTGGATAGTTATTTCTAGACAACCTTACAAAGATAGACTTGCAGAAAATGTTAAAGAATTGGCCTATAATTATTGGTTGACAAAATATCGTGTTTCACCACATACAAGGGATGTGTTGCGACGAAGAATAGGACGACGTGAATATGAAGAACATGAAAAATATATATTTCCAATCACAAAAATATAATTGTTCAACAAGTTCAAAGAAAACAAAAAGGAAGTTAAATTGTCCATCAATACATTTGTGCAACAAAAACCATGGTTTGTTAGACCCATCAATGTTCGTGACACTTGTTGTTGTCGTTATCATGTGGAATTTGTGTTATATTACGACAATTTTCTTGATTTTGGTAAAACTTTATGGGCAAGTTCACCTCCTTCCAAAATCTGTGGTTTTATATCCCAAATTCTATGTGAAAGAGAAGGTGATGAATTATTTTACCAAACAAATGTGTTAGTGGAAAAATGTGATCGTTGTGGAATCTAATTTTATTTCACTCCAAGTATCCTATTGATACAAATGATCAGTCTTTGTTTGATATAACAATCAATTGGAAGAGATATGAATATATCAATAACACTACTACAAGTTATTCAAATGTTGTTTCCAAAAGGATTGATTTGAAAGTGGATAAAATCAGCGTGATAGATTTTTTGAAGAAGTTTGAGAAAGAAATTTATAAATACACCAAGCATTCACATAGAGCTCGATGGAAAGACCTACAATTCAAACAATCTCGTGAAGTGTTTCCACCATGGACGATTTTATCTGTAGGTAATTTCACAGAGAATTACACATTCGTTGCACAAAAAGAAATACAAAGTGAATATTATCATTCTAATCAAGTCTCTATCTTTGTCCACATTCTATATAGACATGCTCAACAAAGTGTTGATAACATAGAAAGTATCGATGACAATCGGCATGTTATTAAAGAATATAACTTTTATATAAGTGATGACCAAACACATGATACACATTATGTACAACAATGCTTTGATAAATTTTATGATTCATTGAAAAACCGTGGGATTGGATTCGATCGACATTGGATATGGTTAGATGGATGTGTGGGTCAATTCAAATCTTCACGATCATTCTGTTTTTTGTGTCGTCTTCACAAGAAATCAAACATTACACATTTTTGGAATTTCTTTGAGACAAGTCATGGAAAATGAGAGCATGACAGTGTAGCGGCATGTGTAAAATGAACACTTAGAAGGTATTAGATGAACCCTCGTGTCGATTGATTTGAATCTTATTATCAAGTTGTTGAATGGTGAAAACATGCACTATGCCATGAAAATAATTCGTCAAAGGATGTGCGCAGGTGTGTGTGTATATATATGTTCTACACACATGTGATATTTTTATCCCCATTCAAAAATATGATTTTCAATCATGGTCAATAGAGAAAGTTAATAAGTTCTTGTATTTAACATGTTTATTATATTGACATTTCATATTTATATTTAAATAAATTATTATTGAACCGTGTGCATTTTTTTTTGGCATATTGGCATCCAAGATGTAGATAGATCAATCCCATATGAGTCCAGTACAATACATGGGACTCGAAAATTTCATTCATTTAAAACAAAACCCTTCCGAAATGTGTTTGCATTTGATGGAAGAAATGAATCTTGTTTTTGTTCAGTTTGCATAGAGGACATAGAATCCACAAACATTTGTGAAAACAAAACTGAGAAATATGTTAAAGCTTGGAGACACACTGAAATTAATACAAAGGGGAAAATGTCACTTGCAAGCTTAGAGGAGATTGGATCAAATGAAACTATAGTGTCAATTGATGGCAATAGAGTTCTTGATCTTGTTAGAGAAGGTAAAATTTATGTTTCAATTGTTCAAACATATTTGTTATGCCTAAAAAGTGTATATTTACATGTACTATATATATATGTAGTACAATTGTGTGCATGTGTGTTGATCTAACGAGAACTGATTGTTGGAATATGACAAGTTATTTGCAGGAGTTGTCTTTGTTGTGGTTGCACATGTAGAAAACGATGAAAACGTTAAATATTATTTGATGTGATGCACACAAGGAAAGATGAAATTGTTAGAATATTTTGATGATAACAGTTTTATATATGAAAGAGGATCCATCGTATTAAAAGGCTATTTTTTTCAAGAAACTCATCAAATCGATAGTTGTGTTCACTTTCAAGACGGATGTCATAAGTTGTCAATATAGTCATTTGGTATGTGTAGAACGCATAAATTTAATAGAGGTGCAATCAAGGAAAAGATCAAAAGTTAGAAAATGGTAATTGTAAAAATTCGATCATGAACGAATAATTGAAGATGGCATACCATTACGATTTTTTAAACAAACATGACATTCTAGATTTTTTTTTATTTTGCATCAAGTACACATATATGATTATATTATTGTTATTGTAACGGTTTCACTCTTTTTTTTAATGCCTACAAAGTTTTAAAACTAGGATTCATTGGGGTCAATTAAAGAAAATTGTAGATGGATAAGGATTGATTGATCCTTCTTTGCATACTTGTAGATGAGGAAGTGATCTGTAGGATCTTTTAAATGACTATGGTTGAGTTTTAACTTTGCATGCGTTAATTAACCATTTGAGAAAATTTAGTGAAAGAATGAGGAAAGAAGAAGGATTAAAACAGCCATATACACATATGCAGATCTGAAATGAAAATATAGACAACAAACCATAAACACACAGATTGATAACGGAGTTCGACACAACTTTTGCCTACGTCTCTGGGCCTTTTCTCAGTGGGGGAGGCTTCTTTATTTCTGTTCAAATGCTCAAAAGTACATCGYTGCAATGCCAAATGGCTACAAGACTGATCTGGTCTGGTTCGTCCAGATCTCTAGAACCCTGCAAAGAAAACGGCACGCAAAACGGACATTCCAAGCTCCCATAAATGGTCCGACAACGTCTCCACCTCAAAAGCTTCTCTGCATCAAACCGACTTTGGCTTGGCTTTTCTCCAGCATAACTCTGCTCTGACTGACTGCCCATGGCCTCAAACAGACCTAGTTTATATAGCCTTGAAGTTGGTTGCTCAGCTCCAACTTCCTCCAAGAATCTGGCCTCCAAAAATGCCCAATATCCCCCAAAAATGGAAGGAATCTGCTAATAATAAGCATAATATTAATTAAAAAACCAAACTCTGTTTAAAAACCCATTTTGAACTATATATTATGGGCATAAGCCCCCAATGCCCGTGCGCACGCCCCTTTTTGTGGTTGTATGGGCTATTTTTGGCTGAGAGCGAGCCCATAGGCTACGCGCTAGCCCCCCATGTCTCGCTCCAGCCCTGGTCTCGTGGCAATGGCATGTGGCCCCGTGGCTAACTGTCTAACCGCACGCCCAAAATAGGGATAGGCCCCCGGTTTATTGGAACGGTCATATGACCGTTGTCAACTGACCCCGCGCGTTCTGTTTGGTGGTTGGCGCTCCCATCCATATGGCGTGGTTATATGTAATACACCGAGGGTTGGGGCTAGGCCCCAGCCCTTTCCACGCTGGTTTAAACCATAATACAATTTTAAATATAAATTATGCCATTCACATAACAAGAACTAACCATAGAGCGAGCGGTTAGCCCGACTTGGTCAATCCACAACTGGAGGGGAGGTCGTCAGTTCGACCCCCGTGCATGCCAACCAAAATTTTAACACATAAACCAACAAACCAATCATCGAGTGACACGTGGCACCCACAGATTGGGCCACGTGTCCTCATACCATTTGCCATCGACAAGACACGTGTCAACTGTCGATTCGTCCAAGTCACCTCTGCCGTACTGACACTTGTCAGTCTTGTCACCTGCCGCGTCATCCTGCCACGTCACTTGGTGATGTCACCCGTGCCACATGTCACCCTTTTAGTGGTGACACATGTCACCTCGGGATACGTCCAACAATACCTCTGTACGCCCGAATCCGCCTGCCACGTGTCACTCCTTGGCGCTGCCACATGTCCCCTGTACGGACCTGCCACGTGTCATCATCCGAGGCTGCCACATGTTGCATTTTGGAACCACCACGTCAGATGTACGGACCGTACGGTCTACACAGTCAGCATGACACGTGGACTGTACGGACTATACAGTCATCCCCCTTTTTTTTGCCTGTTTGACTTTTCGGACAGAACGTGATAACTTCTCCATACGGAGTCCGTTTGACAAAGTAAATATACCACCAGAATCAGGAAGATGAGACGGACATAATGGCACAGGTTTCGTCACATTCCGAGCACTTTAAGTTTTGAGCATTTTTCAAGCCTTATCAGGCTTCTGGATCCGATTTTGGATCACACCTCCCCACAAAAGACCTTTTGGTCCCCAAAAGGTTACTGACCAGTCAACAAGCTCGGGATAGGCCACCCGGCTTGTCCTCTGTCTCTGAAATCTGTCCTGTGCACCTGTCTCATCAAGATCAATTGTAATACAATCATGACAACTGAAAGTACATTGTTAGCCATTTGAATCATGTTACATCTTACTGAAGCCACGATCATCCATGTAGAAAACATTGCTAATGAAAGCATCAAAAAGACGACTGCAAATGAACTGATATACTTGAAATATCTGCACGACATGAGCTTATCTTGAAGCAACTTATGATTGATTTTCCACTCAACAACCATATCTTGTTCTTGCTTAAGATCTATTACTTCATTTGAAACAATTAGTGGTTTGCTGCATACGTGCACTGCCTTCGTTAATTGTTCCATTGTTTTACTTGCTTTAACCCGATGAGCACGAACCACAAAATCATGACCTTCTTTAGTGAATTGATATTGATTCTTTGTTCTGTAGAAGATTGTCTTACGATCATACAAGTACGGACTACCTAAGACCATTCCACATTCTTTTAACGACACAACATCACAAGTTACTTCATCCACATACTTAGATGAAATTGCAAATTTGATTGTGCACTGCTTTGTTATGTGCATATGATGATGATTACTTATCCATTTAAGTGTGTAAGGCTTATGATGAGTTTGTGTTTTTAATCCCATTTTCTTAACCAATTCTTCTGAGATTAGATTGAGATCCACTGTCGATTAATGTATTTATCTTAGTGTGTCGCATAATTACCCTTATATGAAACAACTTGCTTCTACAATCAATCTCTTCACCAAATTTACTTGTCATACCAACCAATGAAATCTTTGACTCATCACCTGAATCCGATCCCAAGTCTGTAGGCTTTGTTGTCGTTGTTGCCACTGTTTGCGTTCCCTTCTTTTCTTTGAACCACTTTGGCCTCTTCTCGGGATGCAACTACTAACATTTGTCCTCATCATGTCCCTCTTTCTTGCAATGTTTGTAAGAGGGATTTCCTTCCTTCTTTGTCATAGCATTTGCGTTCTTGCCATTGCCATGCCTTTTCCTCTTATCATCTTTCTTTGAAAACGACGATTCCCCTGACACACCTGCTTTCCCTGCTTCAATATACGTAGCTTGAACAGAAACCTCATCAAGGTTATTGGGTCCAAACATGAAAACAGTGTTTCTAATATGCGCAGGCAAACCACCTATATACTTCATAAGGGTTTCTTGTGTTTGCAAAGGAATGTCTAACATTAATTCCATTTTTCTAAATCCATCAGTGTGTTCTTGCACTGATTGTCCTTTTCTTAGATTTAAAGATTGCCATTCAATGATTTCTTTTTCTTTATAACCCAAAGGATAAAACTGTTTCCTAAGTGCAGAAGTGAAATTCTTCCATGATGGAAATACATTACCCACATCTTGTGTTCCTTTTTGCAGCTTGTTTTGCCACTAGATAAGAGTTGTACCTGCAAGCCTCAAAGATGACAATTTAATTTGTGTGGCCTCATCCTTGATCTGCTGCACACTGCAGTATACCTCCATCTATCTAATCCAGTTATCAAGTTTTTCTGCATTTACTTCACCATCATATATGGGCAACTCAAATTTTACATCAAGTTTTAACAATGGCATTTCATGTTTATTCTTATGAACATTTTTCTTCTCATTAGATTTAGAACTCGAACTTGAAGAAGAAGGAGAAGAAGGAGGTGTTAATGGAGGTGAAGGAGGAATGTGAGGATGGTCCTCTTCCTCTTCACTTTTGCCTTTTGAAGAATTACCCAAAACTGGTTGCTTCCGTTCTAAATAATCTTCGTACAAAACTGTCACCATCTCCGACATAGCATGGAATGTTTTCCGGAACTCTTTCTCTTCTTGAGAAATCCCTTCTTCTGATGCCATCTTCTCTTTGTAAGAAGCTCTCTTTCTCAATCCAATTAATGGATTCTCTGCAACAAGCTCGCCTTCACCACGYTGTAGCTTTTCCCTGGTTAACATGCAACTCAAATCCAAACATCAACTAGCTCTGATACCACTTGATCCGTAGGATCTTTTAAATGACTATGGTTGAGTTTTAACTTTGCATGCGTTAATTAACCATTTGAGAAAATTTAGTGAAAGAATGAGGAAAGAAGAAGGATTAAAACAGCCATATACACATATGCAGATCTGAAATGAAAATATAGACAGCAAACCATAAACACGCAGATTGATAACGGAGTTCGGCACAACTTTTGCCTACGTCTCCGGGCCTTTTCTTTGTGGGGGAGGCTTCTTTATTTCTGTTCAAATGCTCAAAAGTACATCGCTGCAATTCCAAATGGCTACAAGACTGATCTGGTCTGGTTCATCCAGATCTCTAGAACCCTGCAAAGAAAACAGCACGCAAAACGGACGTTCCAAGCTCCCAGAAATGGTCCGACAACGTCTCCACCTCAAAAGCTTCTCTGCATCAAACTGACTTTGGCTTGGCTTTTCTCCAGCATAACTCTGCTCTGACTGACTTCCCATGGCCTCAAACAAGCCTGGTTCATATAGCCTTGAAGTTGGTTGCTCAGCTCCAACTTCCTCCAAGAATCTGGCCTCCAAAAATGCCCAATATCCCCCAAAAATGGAAGGAATCTGCTAATAATAGGCATAATATTAATTAAAAAAACCAAACTCTGTTTAAAAACCCATTTTGAGCTATATATTATGGGCATAAGCCCCCAATGCCCGTGCGCGCGCCCCTTTTTGTGGTCGTATGGGCTATTTTTGGTTGAGCGCGAGCCCATAGGCTACGCGCTAGCCCCCCATGTCTCGCTCCAGCCCTGGTCTCATGGTAATGGCATGTGGCCCCGTGGCTAACTGTCTAACCGCACACCCAAAATAGGGATAGGCCCCCAGTTTATTGGAACGGTCATATGACCGTTGTCAACTGACCCCGCGCATTTCATTTGGTGGTTGGCGCTCCCGTCCATATCGCGTGGTTATATGTAATAGACCGAGGGTTGGGGCTAGGCCCCGGCCCTTTCCATGCCGGTTTAAACTATAATACAATTTTAAATATAAAATATGTCATTCACATAACAAGAACTAACCATAGAGCGAGCGGTTAGCCCGACTTGGTCAGTCCACAACCGGAGGGGAGGTCGCCGGTTCGACCCCCGTGCATGCCAACCAAAATTTTAACACATAAACCAACAAACCAATCATCGAGTGACACGTGGCACCCACGGATTGGGCCACGTGTCCTCATACCATTTGCCATCGACAAGACACGTGTCAACTGCCGATTCGTCCAGGTCACCTATGTCGTACTGACACCTGTCAGCCTTGTCACCTGCTGCGTCAACCTGCCACGTCACCTGGTGACGTCACCTGTGCCACGTGTCACCCTTTCAGTGGTGACATGTGTCACCTCGAGATACGTCCAACGGTACCTCCGTATGCCCAAATCTGCCTGCCACATGTCACTCCCTGGAGCTGCCACGTGTCCCATGTACGGACCTGCCACGTGTCATCATCTGAGGCTGCCACGTGTCGCATTCTGGAACCGCCACATCAGCTGTATGGACCGTACGGTCTACACAGTCAGCATGACATGTGTACTGTACGGACTGTACAATCATCCCCCTTTTTTTTGCATGTTTGACTTTTCGGACAGAACGCGATAACTTCTCCATACAGAGTCCGTTTGACAAAGTAAATATACCACCGGAATCAGGAAGATGAGACAGACGCAATGGCATAGGTTTCGTGGCATTCTGAGCACTTTAATTTTTGAGCATTTTTCAAGCCCTATCAGGCTTCTGGATCCGATTTTGGATCAGGAAGGGTTTCCCAAGCCTTCTTAATGTTACATATATATGGAGAAGAGTTGGTCTAACCTTATAGAATTGTTAGAAATTATTGCAATGGATATGATAATCAAAAAGTGTCAATAGATCATTTCTCCATATACCACTAAAGAAGTTAAATATAAGGATATTTTGGAATTATGGATAAAATTGAAATATAATGTGACAAAGAGAAGGGTCATCCAATCATTCCTTAACCTTCTAGTAGTAAATATTAATCTAGTTATATTCCCATTGCAACCATAGGAACAATTGAATCTAAAATTAACATTAAGAACACCATGAAATTAATACATATGGGATGGAGAATGGCCATTCAATCCTTCCTCTTTCCACTTTACATCGTGTTAAATAAGATAATTAATTACATGATGAATATAAATCAAGATGGATCATCCAACACTTATACATTTAATTCATAAAAAATATAAATTATAAATGGAGAAGGATCAGCCAACCCTTCTCTACGATACTTGCATATTGAACCAACTCCAACACTAAAATAAATTTACATAAATGAATCCAATCTACAAAAAATATTAAGGAAAAATTATTTATTGGGCATATAAGGAATTTGATGAACAAGTTATTTCACCCAAACGAATCTACCCCTCTCCCCAATCGTATTTTGGATGGATTTAGTTGTGGTCCTACTATCTTTGAGATATTCCATGTATGGACCATAGCATCTAACATACACTTTTGAAGAGAAACAAGGAATTGTTGAATCTCAAGAATAGTAATTTGGGCCCTTTTTCGATGTTGGCATCCCAATGAAATCAACACAACTTGGGTATTTTGTACAATGGACAAGTGTATAACGGAATAGGTGTAATATTAGATAGGTGCTTTGGACACATTTTGAAGTTTAATTAATTCCTATTGTATAGGTGTTTTGGATCCTTCATTGTTATCTAATGGCTATACTATGGTGAAAGTAGATTGTTCAACAATAGTTTTATGTTTGACAAGTGTATTATTGGACAATATTTTTGGTGTGTTCATTGCTATATGCCTAAATAATGATCAAAGAGTTTTGATCTCGATTTAAAATTAATCTTGTACCCATTTAGAATTAATCATTATCTCAACATATTATTTTACATGATCAAATAGTGTACTATTAGACAAGTGCTTTGGACACATTTCGAAGTTTCATTAATTCATGTTGTATAGGTGTTTTGGATCCTTCATTGTTATCTAATGACTATACTATGGTGAAAGTGTATTGTTCAACAATAGTTTTATGTTCGGCAAGTGTACTATTGGACAATAGTTTTGGTGTGTTCATTCCTATATGCCTAAATAATGATTAATGAGTTTTGATCTCAATTTAAAATTAATCTTGTACTTATTTAGAATTAATCATTATCTCAACATATTATTTTACACGCTCAAATGGTGTGAATATGCACATATATTTTTCTAAATCTAAATCCATGCTCAAATGGTGTGAATATGTACATATATTTTTCTAGATCTAAATCCATGCTCAAATGGTGTGAATCTAAATCCATTAAAATTTCTTTAGATTATTCCATTAACAAAATAAAATATAATTACAAAATAAAATTCATGGTTATTTTTTGTTTTATCCAATGCCGTATTAAACCTTCCATTACATAATGAGATATTACCAACTAAAGTGATGGTAGGTTTGGAGAGATATAAGGAAAACAATTTAAAACATCAAATCTAAATATCCAATTGAGCACTTCTTTATTTTGAATGCTATGCCATAATAAGGTGTCCCCTTTTATAAGATACAACTTCCCTTTTTTCCCATTACTAGACTATGAGAAAGATTTTAAAGATTTTATTTCTTGTAAGGTGGTTTTTCCATTTTATTATACTTACTTTTTAAGCTAATTCTTTCTTGTAAGGTGTTTTTTCCATTTTATTGGACTCTTACTTTTTAAACTGATTCTCTAAGAAACTTTCTTACTCAGACTCTATTTCTTTTACAAAAATTGAAATCTATGGACTGTAAATGCATGAAATTCATAAGTTAAAAAAATTTCTTACTCAGACTCTATTTATTTTACAAAAATTGAAATCTATGGACTGTAAATGCATGAAACTCATAAGTTAAAAAAATTTGATATATATAGACTACAAATGCATGAAACTCATGAGTTAAAAAAATATTAAATGAACTCAAACACATATTGCACCATCCAAAACATCTATTGTATTATTAAAACCTAAAACATATGCATATTTCCTTTTTCCTCACACAAGAAACCTACTATAACAAGAGGATATTGAAAATACCAAATTCAACCTATTATGACTTTAGAAGCCAACAAATGCATCCACCATGAAATTCAAATCATGCCATAAAAATAATTACAATTATATTTAATTTATATCTCTATTATAGGTTATGATGAATGTATTAATTACAATTATATTTAATTTACATCTCTATTATAGGTTATGATGAATGTATTATTTACAATTTTATTTAATTTACATCTCTATTATTTAATTTACATCTCTATTATTTAATTTATATCTCTATTATAGGTTATGATGAATGTATAATTTTATTTAATTTATATCTCTATTATAGGTTATGATGAATGTATAATTTAAGAGCCAAAATTAAATGTTTAAACTTTCTCATATTGGTGACAAAATATGGAGAGGGTATTCCAATCTTTTGCTAATGTGTTGGGTTATGATGAATGTATAATTTAAGAGCCAAAATTAAATGTTTAAACTTTCTCATATTGGTGACAAAATATGGAGAGGGTATTCCAATCTTTCACTAATGTGTTGGGAATAAATATAATCATCAATTTTGTAAAGGAGTTTTTATGCTAAATAAGATTAATGACATTTTTTAAGCTAATGAGTTTATGGATGTATAACAATTGAGAGTGTTGACTCGTATTTCTTTGATCCATTTAACCCATATTGCCATATTAAACACTAATATGCAATGCAACAAATATTATATATAAACTTTCCATTGAAAATTATTCAAATAGTGATTGAAATTCATTACAAACAACTAGTAAAATGAGTATTTTGAGAGTGTTAAACCAAAAAAATAAAAAATTCAAATAGGTGAATAAATGGTAGTAACACATAAAGTACTCCTATATAGAAAATTCAACCTCAACTAAAAATAAAAATTAATAATAAGAGAGTTTACGAGTTTGTCTCCATAAATGTATATTTCCATAGAGCAATTTAATAAAGTCTACACATTCTTTTCAGATTCAAATCATACATCTTCGTTGTAACAACCCCTGTCGTTACGTCAACATGCGACGCATAACAATTCTGTTCAGATTCAAATCCTACATCTTCGTTGTAACGACCCATGTCGTTACGTCAACATGCAACGCATAACAAGTGCAATTTTTTTATTTTTTTTTAAACATGAAGGTAACAATGAAAAACAGTCAATCATCGCAACTCGACGACGAACACAACGCACGCAATTCAGGCAACAGACAACATAATGACCTAGCATACTAGCACATCATGCAACTAGAAGCAACATGCGAAAATCAATTAGATAAAATAAAAACGACTACCCACCCATCCTACCCTGCAAGGTTAGGACCTCCAGGACACATAAGCAACGCTCAAGCCTAGGTTCCCATCGATTTTGACCATTTAAGGTTGTTATTTGATATATCAGTAAATGCGTACATAAACTGATCTCCCTAGATCCACCTAGATCTAGAACAAAACAAGAGAAGACACGGTGCTTTCCCTAAGCTCTAATCATTGAATCTATGGTCAAAGAAAGGATGAGTAACATACCTTTGAATATCACTTACTTATGTCTTTGTTGTCCCTTCTTTGCTCCGGTGCTCTTGTGCTATTGATCCTGCAATGAAACACAAACCAACCAAAGTGAAAGCAATAATAATATATTCAATGAAGGCTTATACATGTGATCAAGGAATCATGTAATAAAATGAGAGTGATTTTATGGGAAAGAAACATGCCACTGTATTATATTAAGAGAAAGTGGAAGACACAACCAAACAACCTTGATGTCGCTAAGTTCCCTTTCGATGGCCCTTGCTCTTGACACACACACACACTTGCTCCAAGCTTGCATGAAGATGATCCAAAATAACTTGATAAGTTGAGATGAAGCCTTAAAGCATCTGATGTAGAGTACCTCACACAATTCACAACCTATTAAACCTTAATCATTCCTTACTTGCTCTTGATTGCTTAATGCTTAACCTTTTCCATGAAAAATCCATCATTATATAGCAGAAAGAGAGATGGTTAAAGAGATCAAGATGATCCCACCAAATTAGAGAGGTGGGTAGGATCTCAACCACATGGATGCCACCTCATACTCTAGAAGATTCCTTCTAGAATTTTCATGAACTTCTTCCTTTTTTTCAATTTTAGAACGTCGTCGCACCCCGTCTAGATAGCATCCTATGGAAACCCTGCAGGCTAGGTTTAGAGCAGCCTGCAGAAATCAACATTTCCGCACTGTACAATACTAATAGCCTGGGACGTCCTTCTAAAAACAAGCCTTGTAGAGTCAGAAAAAAGTTACTTTTCTCATGGGAAAGATCCTTTTGAGAGGTTGAATACATGCTTGTAGACACATCAACAGGGTAACCAAAATAATGTGTAATAGAATTCCCCCCAAAGTATGAGGTTGGAATTTATGAAAGTCGAAATACTTTTTAGAATGTGGGTGTGTGTCAGAAACAAGGAGCGCTAAAATCGAGAACCTGCAAACAACCAAGCATCTGCGCAATATTATACCATGTCTGAGGTAGGAATTCTCATGCTCAAACTACAAGTGATTTAAACCATAAATGTTAGTGATGGCCACCAATCATACACTTTGGATCCATGTCACCAAGATTCTACATAGCCACCAGGAATACATTGTGCATCTATGCTCTAGAAAACTCAAATTCGGACATAGCCACGAGACATACAAAGTGGATCTATGTGTCAATACAAATCATAAATATTCCATCGCAACCTGGACCAAAATGATGAGATCCAGGGTCTTCAATCCCTTCATCTGTAAGTACGAACCTAGCCATGTGATTACAGGTGTTGAAGTCAAACATGGTAGAAACCACTTGATTACCAGTCATTAATGAAAATCGTTAACAAGTGCGAGGGAAATCACCATTGATTTCAATGACTCCCAAGGCACCCTAGTACAATCCATCGAATGTGAATAAATAAGCTGAATTTGAACACTCGATAGAATCTCTCGATCAGGGACCAATGATGTGAATCCACTGTCGAAAGCGAAGAAACATGCTATTAAGGCATGAAGGCTCTATGGTACTAAATGATTTCCAAGTCTTATTCTTGGATTATGAGTTGAAGTCGACAGGAAAAGACTCATCACAGGAGGGCCTTGATGTATCCCCCATCATTGACACGAAATAAGTAACAGATTTAGGGTAGATAAAAGTATGAAAATTATTTGAAACTGACACAGGGAAGGTCGACATGGTAAGAATTGATAACTGCAAATGGTCGACTGGATAGACGGCTTGTGCAAGGTTGGACTTCTCTTGAACATATGAATGACACGACAATGGCCTTGGCAGCATTAACTCAAAGACGACCCAAGATATGAACTTGCAGAAGGTCAGACGAGAGACAAATGAATTTCCCAACCCGGGTTCAATGACGAAGGGGGTGTCATGTTCAAGAGCAACTATTACTTCCACTAACACAAATATAGAGACGCATTTCTTTTCCAAATTTTCCCCCACCATTTCTGGCGAGTACCTCTTTATTTTTACGCAAGCTTGAGGAGGATAACATATTCTTGTTGATGCAAGCTCATCCTTCGGATGAGTCCCTCAGAGTATGTTTAATGAACCCTAAGAAGGAGTGGTTCAGTCCCATATGGGTCTTTCGATGTTAGTTTAACAAGTCCAAAGATAGAAAACTCGGGGTTTTTCATGTTTAGAACTCTCTCAGTTCCTTTTTTGTAAAGTAGTTTGATGAGAGTGAAAAAGTGATAAACTATCGCCCATCAAACGTTTTCTTCAAATACTTTTACGAGCATGAAAAAAAACAAGGTCGCTCGGCAATCTTTTCGTTTTTATGGAGCGTGAAAAGATCTTAAAGGATACTCCATGAGCTTCATTTTTTCCGTGTTACCATGACGAGTATGAAAAGATGACAAAAGTATACTTGGTTGTGTTCTCATTGATTTTCGAGCACGAGAACGAACAAAGACTAGGCTCAAGGTTTTTCTTAAAAACCTTAAAAATTACTTGTACATGTGACAAACAGAAAAACAAATCAAGAAAAATATTTGTATCACATTGTTCAGGATCCTAGTTCTTCCATCTGTGAGAAAAAAAAACACTCACAAGACCATTAGATCTTTAGGTTTTGGATAAAATGCATAAAATAATATGAAATATTAATAGAAAAAGTAAAAAATGAAATAAATATAGGTAAAATCTCTTTTTACTATTTCATTTGCATTTTGCCCAAAACTTGCCTAGAAACCCTGTTTTTAACTCAGACTTCGGTTGTTGATTGTGGGAGGTACGTGAGACCATTCAACGAACGGCTTCCGCCAAAACAGTAATCTCCTTGTCCTCTTTCTTTTCAATGGATTAAATTTCATTTTTTATTGGTGCAAAATGGATTTTTGAGTTGAGTTTTAGGTCAGTAGGTGTGCATTGGGGCCGCCGCAAGTGAGCTATATCAGGGCCTGCGAAAACCATAGCTTTCCACGGGTGGCCCGTGGTTCACCTGCGGAAACCCCGCACTGTGTGTAATACTCCACCTGCGGCAGCCGAAAATCAAAATTTCTTCATACGTGTTTAGCCAATAAAAACTTTTCAAAGCAGCGTATGAGGATGCTAACTCCCTTTTATTGTCCCAATACAGGTTTTTGAGCATCAAAATGATGGAGTGGAGGGAGAGGAAACACGAAGATTATGATTTCAATGCTTTGAACGACCCGGGCACTGTAAATGCCCTCCGACAGTGTGGGTTACTGAACTTTTTTTAAATCCAGGGCATGAGGGCCCAACTGAGGTTACTGGAGTATCTAGTCCACATGTGGGATGTGGTCCGACAGGTATTTCATGTGGGTGCCCACATAATATCTTTAGATATTGAAGATATCTATTTCTTAACGGGATTATCTCTTCATGGATCTCATGTGACCTTGACAAAAGACAGAGGTGGTGGTCTACCAATGAGTGAATATCTTCGTCGATACTGTGATCCCGAGGCAGAGAGATGCAAGGGAAAAGTTGTCATCAGGGGTGTTCGGGATTTACCCCTCCGGACTATTATTTTTACCATTTCACGTATGGTGGGGAGTGCATCTCCTCACATGGAACTCCAAATATATTTTCAATATGCAGTAGAGTGCATGGAGCCTCGGGTTTTTAACTGGAGCGACGGAGTTCTTTGTAGCATGAAGACACAACTGACAAAATGCAAGAGAGGGGACCTGAAACAATGGATACGGGTCTATCTTAGTGTATTTCTTCCTAGAGAGGGTTCCCCATTTATGTTTACAGGTAGAGTGGGGTGTATCGGCTCCACGAGACCCGAGGATGAATAGGCGGTGCGACCTCATGGCCCAGCATGTGGACGGCCCCATCGTGAAGTATAATGATGTATTTTTTGACTGGTTGTGGCCTCAAATTCTAATGGTGGACGATTATGCATACGCCAGGTTGGATTTCAGAGGCGACCATGACTTGGTTCTACCTGAGGGCTTTCAGTGGGGAGATCTAAGTAAGAAAAACATTTTGTTTTTATGATGTTTTTGTGAATTTTGAAATATAAATGTTTTTTGTGCTTTCAATCCAATGACTAATAAAAAAAAATTGACAATGCAGATGTAGGGCCGCACCGGCCTCCGGGTACATCCCCTATTTAGAGACGAGGGGAAGTAGTCGTGGTAGTAGGATGGGATGCTAGTGACTATGAGGCAGTCGAGTAGAACCTACAGGGATTGATAGCAGATATCCCAGACTTCTCCATCGATGAGATTCTGAGGCGTTATCAACACCATATTGTGGGTGTATCTAGTTCAATTAGTCGACTACTTCATAGGGTAGCACGAGTAGTAGTGTGCTACCGTGAGCAGCATCCTTGATGCTATTTTGTATATGAAGCCAAGTGCGTCTCATTTTGATATTTTTGGTCTTCGGACGAAAACACCTTTTTGTAATACACTTTTATCGTTATATATATACATGAGGATTCTATCGGCTTACTTCATTTAATGTGAATTGTGGTTGGATTTACATGTGTCTCAAATGTTTGTCTAACACATAATTAGCTAATGCATCTGTTAATGTATTTAGACATCTAGGAATATGTTGATATTCAATGTAATCGAAGTAACGTTCCAAGAGGCGAATTCGTAGATATACCCATAAAAAAGTAGGAATTCAGATAGCATAGACATTACTTAACTATAATACCACTAACTGCGAATCAATATGTACAACAAGATGACGGATTCCAAGTGAAATAGCGTCGATCAACAATTCGATGACTTCACTATATTCCGCGATATTGTTAGTTGCACGACCGAGGCAGACACTGTGTAGACTGATTAAATCGTTCGTAGGTGCATAGATTTCCCAAGCAGCAGATGCTAAGTTATGGGTACTATGACTAGCACCATCGGCGAAGCCAATGTAGGGTAGCGAAGGCACCGACATCTGGAAACCAATCACAATGCAAGGTAAGCAGCTGGGGGTCGAAACCAAATAATGAAAAAGCACACAAAAGTAGCACACAATAGTATGATACAATAAAAACACAAGCATTCATGCAAAGATGACCGAAGCATAGTACTTCTTTAAGTAAAGCCCATTTCTAGGCTCACTCAAAGGAATTCCATCATAATCCACTAACTCATAAGCTCTCTTCTCCAACACCCGTTTGACAATATAAGGACCTCGCCACATAGCCTTGAATTTTTTGGCCCCTAGTAAATCACAATCTTGTTCATAGAGGAGAACTAGATCACCTTCAGAGAAAACATGTGGCTTGACATGCTTGTCGTATTGGGCTTTGACACGCTTTTTATGAGTTTCAACAACCAGGGTGGCATCACGGCGAGTTTCATCTAATTGCATCAGGTACAATAGATGTTCCTCTTCGGAAAAGGTGTTGGTGAGAAGCTCAATGGCTAGCTTCAAATATGGTATCTCACATTCAATTGATAGGACAACTTCGATAACATGCACTAATTGGAAAGGTGTAAACCCCGTGGCAGAATTTACGGATGTCCGATAGGCCCATAATGTTGAAAACAACATTGTGTGCCAACTTGTCTTGTGAATTCCTATTATCTGTCGAAGCATAGTGATAAGAACTTTGTTTATCACTTCAACCTGACCATTGGCCTGTGGATAGTAGGGGGTTGAGTTTTCATGCCGAAGACCCAAATTTTCAGTAAGCTCAAACATCATGAAGTTTTGAAAATGGTTACCGTGATCAGTAACAATAGCTTGCGGGATTCCAAATCGAGTGATGATATGATTGAATATGAAAAGTGTTGTAGTTTTTCCGGTGTTATCGAATGTAGGCATCACCTCAACCCATTTAGTGAAATAATCCACGTATACGATGATGTATCCATGCCCCCCAAGTCGAGTGAGGGTTACATGTCATGAAGTTAATGCCCCATTTTGCAAAAGGACCAATGGAAACTACCGGGTGTAAAGGAGTGGGATGAGATCTTATTTTATTATTATATGTTTGACAAGAATGACACTTCTGGATAGCAGTAATACAGTCTTTAAACGAAGGCCATAAGTACCCTGCTCGTAATATCTTTTGGGCAGTGGCATACCCAGACATATGACCACCACATGCTCCAGAGTGGCAGTCATTCAAATCTTTCTCAGCCTCATCATAGGTGAGACAGCGTCGGAAAATAGAGTCAACACCACGGCGATAAAGAGTGTCACTGAGAATTATGTATTGATGGGATTGATACCGTATACGACGAAGGTCTATGCTAGAAAGGTCGGGCCGGAAAGTTTGAGTCTAGAGATAGATGATAATATCTCCGTACCAAGCGTCATCATAACTGATTAGAAAAAGGTATTCATCAGGCAATGAATCCTCTGCCACGTTTTATGTCTCAGTGGAGGGAAGGTCACATATCAGTTCGTAAAAAACCAATGATTTCTAATTAGACTTAGCGCGTTCAAACTCTAAGTCAAACTCCTGGAGAATCACAATCCATTTGGAGTACTTTCCCCCTAACAATTGGCATGTAAGGATATGTTGCATAGGGTTTCAATTGGAAAAGACATTGGTCATGCGTAATAGAATATAGTGACGGAAACGTTGGACAGCTTGAACAGCTGCCAAGGCCAGTTTTCCACATGTAGGTATTTGGCTTCGGTAGTCGTAAGACTCCGACTCAAATAATAAATTACATGTTCTTCGTGCGAATCATCTTCTTAGACTAAAACCATGGCAATGGTAGAGTCTAAAACGACGAGGTAGAGGAAATAATCTCAACTATAATCGAGTGGGAAAAGTAGTGGTGTACAGGTTAGGGAAAGTTTCAAAGCTTCGAAGGGTTTGTTGGCATTTTCTTCCCATACGAACTCGTAACCCTTCTTAAATAGTCAATTAAATCCTAACTTTAACTCAGCTTAATTGGGGATGAATCGACGCAAAAATTTTGCCTTCCCTTGAAAAATTTGGAGTTGGCGAAGTGTAGAAGGAGGAGGTAGATTAAGGATAGCCTCAACCTTCAAAGGGTCCACCCTAATTCCTTGAAGTGACACAATAAAACCCAAAAGTCGGTCGAACTCCACATGAAAAGCACATTTGTGTGGGTTTAAACGTATACGATAGTAACGACAACGAATGAAAATGGCTAGGAGATAGGCCGGGTGATCTTGGCGGTGCATGGAATGGGTCAGTAGATCATCGAGATACGGTTGTACGATGTGATTGATATTGTGAAAAGCATAAGACATAGCGCATTGAAAATTCACCCCAACGTTCTTTAAACCGAAAGGCAGTTTCTAGTAGGCAAAGGTACCCCAAGGAAAGATGAAAGTAGTCTTGTGTTGATCCGCGGACAAAATATTAATCTGATTATAGCCAGAGAAACCATCCATTAAAGAGAATATTTCACTCCCGGCGCAATCGTCGATGATATGGTCAACGAAGGGGGTTGGATAATTGTCTTTAGGAAAAGCTATTAATATCCCTATAATCGACACATACACAGATCATGCCTTGTTTTTTCTTGACCGGAACTAGATTGGATACCCAATCGGTTAAAGCCACATGATAGATAAAGTCGTATTTAAGAAGTTTTTCAACTTCGAGCTTGATAGCAATGACTTTACAAGGGTGGAATGGGCGAAGTCTTTGCCAAACGAGTTTAGCATCTGGGTAGGTCTGAATTTCATGCACAATGATATCGGGGTCAATACCCAGCATCTCTTCGTAGATCCAAGCGAAAATGTCACGAAATTCTTGAAAAATAGCTTTATAAGTGACAACTTCATCATCGAAACATGCGGCTCCAATGTAAACATTTTCGACAATTCCAGGTTTAATGGATATGTCAAGAGGAACGATGGGTGAAAAATTACTCAAGTTCCCTTCATAAAGAACATCGTGTGTTGACACAGGAACAGAGGAAATGACAACAACGGTCGATGGAGTCAAAATCTGTTGGTAACTCTCTATGTTGTGTCGCTCCAAGAAGAGGATGGAGCGATGATGTCCATGGTCCCACGGGGTATCTTCCATAGACATAACCGACATGATCATCTCATCCGTAGGAAAGATGATGTGAAATGGATCGGGAGATGAATCACCAAGAGAGGGAGTAGAAGGGGTTGTCGATTGAATGGGTTGATAAGCATATTCAACTAGACTTAAAGGCATTTTTTCACCATAGAGAAGATAATCACAAGGATTGGGTGCTATCCATGATTCATAAGACGCGGGGGTTTCTCGAACGGAAGTGGAAATCATGTTGATCGAAGCGACAAAAGGAGTTGGAACATCGGGTGGTGGTATCAGGAAGGTACCCATTAAAGTGGAATCTTTAAAGAGACCCACACCGACATTCTCGTACCCAGAAGGTGTCTTCAAGATAAATGGCATGTTGCTAGTACGAGAATCAGAGTTAAAAAAGGCCAGTTGGTCAACCATAACGACTTTTCCTTGATGTGGGAAATGTAGTACATGGAAAAGGGCTGACACGATGACACACATGGAATCAATCTAGCTATGACCAAGTAAGAGGTTATAATCAAGAGGCACATCAAAGACGTTGACCGATTTTCCCTCCAACGTAATAGACAACGAGGGAAGAACATCGTAGGGTGTAAAACCAAAACCATTGAAAGCCTTAAGTGTATTGTATGATTCGATGAGCGGGGGAGAGCTAATGGATTTCCAACAAGCAATAGACATGACGCATGTCGAGGCATTGTCATCAATAACGGTTCTACAAATTTTCTTGTTCTCGACAACAACTTGAATCTGAAACGCTAACTAAGGAGGTAGACTTGGAATGTGATCTTCCAAGTCAAAGATTATCAAATTTGTATCTATGGGATCAATTCCATTGATGGCCTTCTGTTGAGTGGGACAACTTTAAAGGACTTCAAGAGATGACATCGCAAAGGGTGCTTACATAAGATCTTCTACAATACTGTAGTTTTGAGAAGCACGTGCATGAGATTTGAAGGCAGACTTTCGAACAACGCCCTTTGGTGGAGGGCGGAGGACTGTATCGGGACCCGGTCGTTCGATATGAGGAGGATCGTTGGGAAGTGAAGTTGAAGGAGCTCTAATCATTGAATCTATGGTCAAAGAAAGGATGAGTAACATACCTTTGAATATCGCTTCCTTATGTCTTTGTTGTCCCTGCTTCACTCTGGTGTTCTTGTGCTATTGATCCTGCAATGAAACACAAACCAACCAAAGTGAAAGAAATAATAATATATTCAATGAAGGCTTATACATGTGATCAAGGAATCATGTAATAAAATGAGAGTGATTTTATGGGAAAGAAACATGCCACTATATTATATTAAGAGAAAGTGGAAGATACAACCAAACAACCTTGATGTCGCTAAGTTTCCTTTCGGTGGCCCTTTCTCTTGACACACACACACTTGCTCCAAGATAGCATGAAGATGATCCACAAAAAATTGATAAGTTGAGATGAAGTCTTCAAGCATCTGATGTAGAGTACCTCACACAATTCACAACCTATTCATCCTTAATCATTCCTTACTTTCTCTTGCTTGCTTAATGCTTAACCTTTTCATGAGAAATCCATCATTATATAGGAGAAAGAGAGATGGTTAAAGAGATCAAGATGATCCCACCAAATCAGAGAGGCAGGTAGGATCTCAACCACATGGATGCCACCTAATATTCTAGAAGATTCTTTCTAGAACTTTCGTGAACTTCTTCCTTTTTCTCAGTTTTAAAATGTCGTCGCACCCTGTCTAGATAGCATCCCGCGGAAACCCCGCAAGCTAGTTTTAAAGTAGCCTGTGGAAATCATAATTTCTGCACTGTACAATACTACTAGCCTGCAACATCCTTCTAAAAACAAGACTTGTAGAGTAGGAAAACAATTACTTTTCTCATGGGAAAGATCCTTTTGAGAGGTTAAATACATGTTTGTAGACACATCACTAGGGTGGCCAAAATAATGTGTTACAAAGGTCTCAAGGTTGGCGATTATTCTGAGGAACAAGGAGGTCTCTACATCCCGCCCGACACATGAAATATCATGCCCACTAAGCTAAAGGAAACATAAATCAATCCAAACTCAACAGCTCCGATGATCAGTAACTAGAACCTTCCCGACGAGCGAGAGACCATCACAATAAATGTTACAAAACAAGTACAACCATAAATACAACAATCATCAAAGGACTAATTCATAGCATACAGTAACCAATCACCATCTAACAATAATAACATATAACCATCTGCAAGCCACACTACGCCTTCCATTCAAGGGTTTCATTAAACCAATAACTCAACTACAATTTCTTTAACTTCTTTAGTACAATAATAAAGCAAGAACCACAACCATAGAATGCAAAAACTTCTATCTATTTATTTCTCATCAAAACAATACTATAGTAATCAAAATGAAGATTCCAATTCTTACTCATGAATGATCCTTTCCTACGCTCTATTTTTAATTATCATCGATAAAAGCTTCTCCTTCCTTCATCCATTAATTACTAATATTTAAGCAACTAGAACCCAACTACTCTACAGTCCATAATTTATTTAATAACAATTTCTACCATAAACTAGAGTTCCACTATTGTTCCCAACTCATGATAGCAACATAATCCTTTCACGGTTAAAGAGATGTTATTTAAGTTGACAAGGTAAATCATTCTAATTAAATTAATTAATCTGCAAAGAAAAAGTCAAGAAATCTGGAACATTACCCTACCATGGTAATTTATTATTCTATCAAGGTAATAAATCTGGAAACTTTCATCTCGAAACATTATTTGGGAGCAGTGGTCAAGGTAAATCATTTTAATTAATCTACAATAACATTCGCGTGAAATCTGTAAACTTTGTTTGAGTTTAAAAAGGGCGAAGGGAATCCACCCGATAGTCTGGGATTAACTGTGACCATAAATAAAATTCTAGCTACCCAGCGCACGAATTTGAGTTTTCTCAAACCATACAGAGACATAATTGTGAAGCAATGAGAACAGTTTCTGAGAGGATCAAGATACGATCTTATCTTGTTGATGGCCTCAAGAGTAGAGGGAAAGATGTGCATCTAGTTTCCTGAAAACAACTCAAAAGAATTTTGTGTAATCGTTTAATTTCAATATAACACAAAAATCAACGATAAAAAGATCAAATCTATGAGTTTCATATAGGTTTTTCCTGATTATTATATAAAGAAGTTTATCGCAATTTACACTCAAAGGATTTCATTGAAAGAAGAACACATAAAAAGACAATGAATATAATATGACAGGAAAAACAAAAATTATAGTTGCGCATAGACGCTAGGCTCAAAAGTTAGTTTTTTTTATTGCCTATGTAGCCACGTCCTCTTCCACCGGGTAAAAAAAATAATGAGTGCATGTAAGACCCAATCAAGGAAGGAAAAAAAATTGGGTAAGCATCTGCCCGCATGTTGGTATGCTCACCCTGCCATAAGCAAAAATATATCATTTGCATGTTCTGGTGGATCCTAAGAAACTCCCAAATGTGCTTTTTATAAAGGAACTGAGTGGTTGGTTGGGGGTTCCAACAAGTATGGTACTGCTCAAATCCTGCCTGCCACGGATCATGACCAATATTTCTACAAATTTTTGCCCTTCTACACTAGCGTGAGCGTGGGAATCCATTTCATTTAGTAGCATAAAGAAAACTACTACTCGTTTGTCTTCTAATCACTGTGGTCCTTTTAGTAAAGGATTAAAATTCATAGTTTACCCAAGAAATTGAAGTTTAATAATAACCATTTGAACCAACATCTCGCATGGCATCCCTTCCAGTCGCTCCATTTTGATAACGCCCAGATATGTGCCAAAGTCCAACCCAGGAATATAAGGCACTTAATCATTCCCTCATTTTCCATTCTTCTCCCTAAGACAACGCATGCTAATGGAACAAGCTTTCCCTGGAATAAGATTAGAGTGGGTCTCACAACTCGGAGAAGGTGATGGCTAGGGATCCTCATCCTGTGACGGTTAGTGCGGTTAGTGTGGTTCACAAACAAATTAGCGTTGGGAGAACGAAGAAATGATGAATTACTCCGTACGTTTGGGGTTTGGCATTTTAGGTTTGTAATAGCTACCATATTCCTATCCTTGAACATCAAACTTAAAAACAGATCTCTGTAAATAGGAATTCATATAATCATACAAGCCTTATTTTTTTTACATTCTAGACAGTCTTGTTAGCAGTTGTAGATGAACTTCCCCGTAGCTATGGAAATTGAATTATCTGAAAAGGAATTATAGGAAGTTCCATTTCCTTGCTCATGTATGCTTCATCGATGTAAGTATCAACTCAAACTTATAGTATTGTGCTTATTGATAAACTCAAAGTTAAAAGGAATTCATATAAACGAACATTTTTCATTGAACAATAAGAGAATACTGAAACTAATTCATTGCTACAATTTTAATTCTAAGCTGGAAAAAAAAATATTTGAATTACATTTTTCCATTGTTGTCCAAAATCAACTTCAGCATTCGCCATTATAGATATTCATGTACAGAAATTAAACCAATTTTTTTCTTTTATTTTTAACAAAACAATAGCGCTTGTGTACATGTAACCAACGACGAATAACCAGAAGTTGTTATCTCGCATTTGCGCTCCTTCCGATTCATGCTCGCACTCCATCCAAGTACTTCTTGCCAACCACTGAGACCTCACCAGTACCTCCCAACCAACGCTAGGCGTATTGTTCTTCCCCCTGATCCCCCCAAGCCGCAAATGGGACACACACACAATACCAGAGAATGCTAGCTCCCAGCTCGCATCGCAAGGTCAAGATACCACTCGTTATCCGAGGTGGGAATCCCAACTCCCACAAGAGAAATCCAGGCAAGATGAAATTTTGGCAGTGTAACCTTACACAAACCAAACGTGCTCCATAATCCTCCTCTGCCATCCTTTTTATAGAGTTTTCAAGTGATTAGTTTCCCAAACCCTCATTAGATTCCTTTTTCATTTATTTAATTAGGAAAAACCTCCCCCGTACACATGTCACCCACATAAATTTATTAATTAATTAAATTTGTCTATTTTCCTCACCCACATAAAAGTGTTCCTAAAAATGGTCATCGATGTCCCATTAATCCCTTACAATTCTTAAATAACTTACGCCTTACTTAAATCCTAGTTGAGTTCATAAATAGAAAGTTCCAAAGGCTAGATTCCTTACTAAGTTAGGCATTCCCCTTTTTCTTTAAGTTTCCCCTTTTCTTTAAGTTTCCCTTTTTCTTTAAGTTTCCCCCTTTTTCTTTTTAACTAAAAATCAAAATTAGTAAGTGTAGACAAAAACAATCATTTACCCTTTTAATAAATTTAATCCTCCATTGTAATTTTAACTTTAATAATTAAAGTTTGAATTTCTTACCCTCCTTCTTGTTACATGTCTATTAGTTTTTCTTTGTTCACATGTTCTACTTAGACCTAGGTTTTAATTTCACTAGGTAGGTTGGGCGAAAAAAATTTAAGGGAACTTTTAGTTATTAAACTTTACTTAAACCATCATCTATTTTAAGGTTGGCCAGGTCCTAGGGAGGCATAGTTTTCTAGGCACTAGGTTTATTGACTCGCCACAGTTAAAATCACGACGTGCCCTTCAGGACGCACTACATGCTCCAAGGGTGATACTCGCCTCTTTCTGTTTTATTTGCACGGCATGCCCTTCAAGACGTACTGCGTTCTCCAAGGGTGCCACTCGCCTCTTGAATGAATTTGGTAGACTTCAAACCCCTGGAGTCAATACTCCATCAAGTGATCTTGTGGGAGACTAAGGGCCTCTAAGGAATAAGGAACCTACCTTATTGCGCGCCCCTTGGAATCATCGTGAGCGACTGTCACAGTCTTTCCTCACTGCATCGTGGGTCTCCTCGAATTAGGTAATCGTTAACCTATAGTTTGCGCCACGGAGGGAGTGCTAGTAGGTTGTGGCAGGACTGCTACCACACCTCTCCCTCAATGTCTTTGGTTGTCGTACGTGACCCCTTTAATCCAAATGTGAGTCTGGTCAGCAAGTTATCATTAGCCTACATCCATCAATGAAACATGTCAACGATAGCAATCAACATCATAATATATAATCATATGTACATATGTCACATCAACAACATTCAAACCCTAACATTCCATTCCCCGACTCGATCCAGAGTCCAAGGAGTTTCATCGATGCCTCGGCATCCTCTCATGTCCATATTCCTTCACACTCAGGAGAATCTAGTCAATAGCGCATGTCGATGTAAATGCAACAAAAATAACATATCATCAAATCCACAATATCTCATAATCATAATCAAAACAACCAATAGTATAATGACCCAGATCACTTGCACGCAAGTGTCCTCAAAGAATAAGTCTGCTCGGTGCACGCAAGAGAGGGATGTTACATACACCCCCTCTTGTTTTAAACTTTGTCCCAAAGTTTCACAGCATGTAAGTGCCAAAATAAAGTGTATCAAAGTATCATAGGTCTAGCTATCAAACAAAAATAGAAACTGCTAACGCATATCATATGCATCGACCTAGGTCGTCGAGTGTGGACTATAGTTGTCCCACTGGAACTTGACCTGATCTACTATTCGATGTCGTAGTTGTCGAATACGATGGTCGAGGATGCAGATTGGATCCACCGTGAGCACACCCTCGTCCGATACATGCAAGGAACTCATGTCAATAACATGTGTAGGATCACTAACATAATGTCTCAAAACAGATACGGGAAAAACATTGTGCATACGCCTCAAAGAATCAGGCAAGGTTAGTCGATAGGCCACGAGCCCCTTCTTTTCCACAATCATGAAGGGTCCCATGAACCTAGGAGAGATTTTAGCACCCTTTCCAAACTTGATCTAACTCTTATGTGGTTTCACCCACAAGAAGACTTGATCACTAACTTCATAACTACGGTCAACACGATGCATGTCGGCATAACTCTTCTATCGATCTTGCACTTCCTTGATCCTTTGTTATTTTGTTTTCATTTGATATTCCATTTCTTGGATCATTTCTAGTCCCACCAGGACCCTATCCTCAAGCCAATCCCAAATCAAAGGCATCTGACACGGTAGCCCGTAAAGAAACTCAAAAGGTGCCATCTTAATGGTTCTTTGATAACCATTGTTATATGCACATTCTACTAGTGGAAAGAATTATTCCCAATGCTTTTGTTGGTCCATCACGTACCTACGCAACATATCCTCCAAGATTTGGTTTTTTCGTTCGGTCTTCCCGTCTTTCTCCGGGTGATATGCGGTACTAAAGTTAAGTTGGGTTCCCAAGGCCTCTTGAAAACTAGTTCAGAAACGTCCTATAAACATCGATCCTCTATTGGATATAATCCTCTTAGGCATGCCATGCAGCCTCACATTCTCATTGATGAAAACTCTAGATATGTTAGGTTCCTGATACGTCATACGCACAAGACTAAAATGAGCACTCTTCGTCAGAGTGTCGACTACCAAAAAAATCAAGTCATGTCTCTTGGCCGCCAGTGGCAATCCAACAATGACATCCATCGAAATGACCTCCCATTTCGATTCTAGAATAGCGTGTGGTTGTAGTAATAATGTTGGATGTCTATGTTCATCCTTCACCTGCTGACATTCTAGACATCTTTCCACGAAGTTGACTATGTTTTCCTTTATTCCTTTCCAGAAGAATAAGGGTTTAAGGTCTTCCCTCATCTTTGTGAATCTAGGATGAGCAATGTGAACTGCTATATGAGCCTCATTTAAGATCAAACTCCTCAACTAATTGTTGGGTGGTACGTAAATTTGACCTTTAAATCTAAATAATCCATTGTTGTCTAGAGTAAATCCCTCAAATTTTGGTACCATTGTTGTGTTTTGTCCGATAAAATCCTTGACCTCTTTGTACCAGTCATCATCGCACTGTAACGTTAGAATATTTTCACATAGATTCGTCTGAAGAGGCATCACCGAAAACATGTGTGGTCTCTGACTCAACGCATCAACCACTTTGTTCATTGTTCCCTTTATGTAAGTAATCTCGAAATCGTACTCGCTAATAAATTCCAACCAACGTCGTTGTCGCGCGTTCAAGTCACTTTGCGTAAAGATGTGTTGTAGACCACAGTGGTCCATTTTTAGTTCGAATTTTCATCAAATAATGTAGTGTCTCCAAACTCTAAAGGCATAAACAATGGCTAACAACTCCAAATCATGCGTCGCATTGTTCTCCTCGTGCCTTCTCAACTTTCTCGAGATGTAAGTGATCACTTGATCATTTTACAACAAGACTCTGCCTAAGCCTTATTTGGATGTGTCAGTGCATACCAAGAATTTTGTGTCCATGTCAGTGACCTTTAGTATCGGTGTTGTCATTAACATCTCCTTGAGCCTCTAAAATGCCTCCGTGCATTTCTCGGTCCAAACAAACGTCTTGTTCTTCTTCTGCAATTCTGTGATCGGATTTGCTATCTTCGAAAAACCCTCAACGAATCGTCAATAGTATCCCACTAAACCCATGAAGCTATGCACTTCTGGGACATTTGTCGACACAAGCCATTCCATAATAGCCTCGACCTTTGTTGAATCCACAGCAATACCTTCATCGGAGATGACATGCCCAAAGTAGTGAATCTTCGATTGATAAAACGATCATTTCTATAGTTTCCCAAACAATTTGTTCTCTCGTAGACACTGTAGTACCACGCGCAAGTGCTTGTCATGCTCCTCCATCATCTGAGAATATATCAAAATATTGTCAATGAATACTTGGATAAACTTGTCCAAGTATTCGCAGAACACCTCGTTCATTAAGCTCATAAATACCCCAGGGGTGTTTGTCAGTCCAAAAGGTAAAATAGTAAACTTGTAATGTCCAAACCTCGTCTTAAATGCAGTCTTAGGGATGTTGTCCTCCTTGATCCGTAACTGGTGATACCCTGATCTCAAATCGATCTTGAAAACACCGTCGCGCCTTTCATATGATCAAACAGATCATCAATCCTTGGCATGAACGGGTACTGATTCTTTATCATTTCCTTGTTCAATTGACGGTAGTCAATGTACAGTCTCCACAACCCATCCTTCTTCCATATGAAAATAACAAGCACACCCCATGGTGACACACTTGGACGTATAAGTCCTAGGTCTAGCAACTCCTTCAGTTTCATTTTCAACTCCTATAACTCTAGGGTCGGCATTCGAAAAGGCGTTCTTGCGATCGATTCAGTTCCCAGTTTTAGGTTGATGTTAAATTCCAAGTCCCTCTCAGGAGGAAATCTTGGAAACTCCTCTGGGAAGACATCCACAAACTCTCGTACTACCAGAAAGTTTTATATCCCTTCCACCACGCCTTTTTCATTTAATGCAAGGATCGCATAAATCTTGCACCCTTTTCACATGCTCTTCCATAGTTGTAGGGAAGAGACAAACCTTAGGGAGACTCCCTGGTTCCGACCTATGATCACATATCTATGTCCGTCGTCATTGACCAAGCTCAATCATTTTGTCTTACAATTGAGTATCACCTCATGTTATTCCAACCACTCCATACCGATCATGACGTCATAAGACCCTAATATCGTGACATACAGGTTGGCCCTTGTGAAAAAATCTCCCAGGTTAAGGCTACATCCCGTAACCCTCCCTCCAACCTTTTGTTTGGCTCCCAAAGCCATTTCTACAAAGCTAAACTCATCTTGTTCGACTGCCTTTACCTTAATTATTTTTAGCTTTGCACCAGAAATAAAACTCTTTGTAGCACCTAGATCTATCAAAATACTAAGGGTCTGGTCAGTGACGGTATATGATGTCTCAAGAACAGTCGACTGGTGCTCTACCTGGCGGTTATTCACAGCTACATGAATATGATGGGCCTTGCCCAAATCTCCCACGGCAGTGGGTCCGAATGATCCATATGCTCTGCTCGTCTCTACTTTGAAGTCACGCTGGTAATGTGGCTCTCCACATGTCCAACACCCTTTCTTCGGTTCAGTGCTCCTGGTACCCGAAGTAGAAGCTGACGGCTCACCAGCCTGGAACCCTGGTATGTTCTGTTGAACAAGCCTAAATTGTTGTTGTTGCAGTCGACATTGTTGTTGGTGTTGTGGTCCTCTGTAAGGAGTTCGTTGATGAAGCGTCAGTCGTTGTTGTGTAGTGTATGTGGATCCTCTCTAAGTGCCTTGAAATCCTAGTGAATGTCTAGCTAGTGTTTGATGTTGCAGTGCACCAGATGACACATGTCCCACTGGTCTCGCTGGAGTCCTTCTCTGACCCCCACCGATAAGATCCTCCTTTGCTATGAGGGCCTTTTGGACAACATCATGAAAGGTTTGAGCATCAGAATCCTCACCTTTGCATGAATGTTGATGTTAAGGACGAACATGAACTTGTTGACCTTAAGTTTCTTGGTATTCAGGTGTGGATCGTACCGAAGTACATCCATGAAACAGGCTTCGTACTCTAGCACTGTATGATCACCCTATCACAAGGTATTGAACTCATTGAGCTGACGCTCAATGAATTCCTCAGATAGATACCTCTCTCGGAAGTGTTCCTCAAATAGTTCCCATGACACGTCTTCAACTGCCATGTTCAATTGCGGCAAGAGCATCTTCCACCATAGAAGAGCACTCCCCTTCAGTTGAAATACCACCATGCGGACCTTCATGTTGGAGGTATAGTCGCGAAGTGCAAATCACATCGCCATATTCTCCAACCATGCCTCGGCGGCTGCATCGTCCAGGGCACCAAAGCACTCAGGAAATTTGACCTTCTCGATTTCGTGATGAATACTACCAATATCGACCGGAGCACACAGTGGACCCTCAGGAGGTGTCGATGCCCTTGCCTCAACTCTATCCAAATGGTTGATCAGTGCCCCAGACATCTTCTGAAAGGACCTCATCAGCCCAACCACATCACCCACAGTTATATGTTCCTTCCCAACAACCTATTCATCTCCCTAGGGGTTAGACCCCTCGGGCTTGGATGCTACTGGAGGTGTCACGCCTCCTCCCCTAGCACCTCGTCATCTGCCTCCGCGACGTCCTCTATCCATGATCACCTGCACGAATACAATCAATTTTAATTAGCGACATTTTATAATCAAGCACTCAATCAATGGAATCCATAGTGATCCCAAGTCGTGGGTTGTACCGACTCTAATACCATATGTAACGACCCTCATCGTTACATCAACATGCGACGCATAACAAGTGAAATTTTATTTTTATTTTTTTAAAAGAAGGAAGGTAACAATGACAAACAGTCAATCATCGCAACTCGATGACAAACACAACGCATGCCATTCAAGAAACAGACAACATAACAACTTAGCATACTAGAACATCGTGCAACTGTAAGCAACATGCGAAAATCAATTAGACAAAATAAAAATGACTACCCGCCCGTCCTACCCTGCAAGGTTAGGACCTCTAGGACACATAAGCAACGCTCAAGCCTAGGTTCCCATTGATTTTGACCATTTAAGGTCTCAAGTCTGGCGGTTGTTCTGAGGAACAAGGAGGTGTCTACATCTCGCCCGACACACGTAAGATCACGCCCACTAAGCTAAAGACAACATCAATCAATCCAAACTCAATAGCTTCGATGACCAGTAACTGGAACCTTCCCAGTGAGTGAGAGACCATCATAATAAATGTTACAAAACAAGTACAACCATAAATACAACAATCATCAAAGGAATAATTCATAGCATACAATAACCAATCACCATCTAACAATAATAACATATAACCATCTGCAAGCCACACTACGCCTTCCATTCAAGAGTTTCATTAAACCAATAACTCAACTACAATTTCTTTAACTACTTTAGTACCATAATAAAGAAAGGAACCACCACCATAGAATGCAAAAAATTCTATCTATTTGGGTTGTACCAGCTCTGATACCATATGTAACGACCCTCGTCATTACATCAACATGCGACGCATAACAAGTGCAAAATTTTTATTTTTATTTTAAAGCAGGAAGGTAACAACGACAAACAGTCAATCATCACAACTTGACGACGAACACAATGCACGCAATTCAGGTGACATACAACATAACAGCCTAGCATACTAGCACGTCATGCAACTAGAAGCAACATGCGAAAATCAATTAGACAAAATAAAAATGACTACCCGCCCATCCTACCCTACAAGGTTAGGACCTCCAAGACACCTAAGCAACGCTCAAACCCAGGTTCCCATCGATTTTGACCATTTAAGGTCTCAAGGCTAGCGACTGTTCTGAGTAACAAGGAGGTATCTGCATCCTACCCGACACACACAAGATCACACCCACTAAGCTAAAGACAACATCAATCAATCCAAACTCAACAGCTTTGACGACCAGTAACTAGAACCTTCCCGGCGAGCGAGAGACCATCACGATAAATGTTACAAAACAAGTACAACCATAAATACAACAATCATCAAAGGACTAATTCATAACATACAATAACCAATCATCATCTAACAATAATAACATATAACCATTTGCAATCCACACTACACCTTCCATTCAAGGGTTTCATTAAACCAATAACTCAACTACAATTTCTTTAACTTCTTTAGTACCATAATAAAGCAAGGAACCACAACCATAGAATGCAAAAACTTCTATCTCTTTATTTCTCATCTAAACAAGACTAGACTAATCAAACTGAAGATTCCAATTCTTACTCTTGAATGATCCTTTCCTACGCTTTATTTTTAATTATCACCATTAAAAGCCTCTCCTTCCTTCATCCATTAATTACTAATATTTAAGCAACTAGAACCCAACTACTCTATAGTCCATAATTTATTTAATAACAATTTCTACCATAAACTACAGTTCCACTATTGTTCCCAACTCATGATAGTAACATAATCCTTTCACAGTTAAAGACATGTAATTTAAGTTGCCAAGGTAAATCATTCTAATTAAATTAATTAATATGCAAAGAAAAAGTCAAGAAATGTGGAACATTAACCTAACATGGTAATTTATTATTCTATCAAGGTAATAAATATGGAAAATTTCATCTGGAAACATTATTCGGGAGCAGTGGTCAAGGTAAATCATTTTAATTAATCTGCAATAGCATTCGCGTGAAATCTGTAAACATTGTCTGAGATTAAAAAGGGCGAAGGGAATCCGCCCGATAGCCTTGAATTAACTGCAACCAGAAATAAAATTATAGTTGGCCAACGCACAAATTGGGAGTTTCTTAAACCGTGCATAGACATAATTGTGAAGCAATGAGAACAGATTCTGAGAGGATCAAGATACAAGCTTATCTTGTTGATGGTCTCAAGAGTAGAGGGAAAGATTTGCATCTAGTTTTCTGAAAACAACTCAAAAGCATTTTGTGTAATCGTTTAATTTCAATCTAACACAAAAATCAATGGTAAAAAGATCAAATCTGTGAGCTTCATTTAGGTTTTTCAAGATTATTATATAAAGAAGTTTATCACAATTTACACTCGAAGGATTTCATTGAAATAAGAACACATAAAAAGACAATGAATATAACATGACAGGAAAAACGAAAATTATAGTAGCGTAGAGACACTGGGCTCAAAATTCATTTTTTGTGATTGCCTATGTAGCCACGTCCTCTTCCACTAGGTAAAAAAAATAATGAGTGCACGTAAGACCCAATCAAGGAAGGAAAAAAAAATGGGTAAGCATATGCCCGAACGCTGGTATGCTCACCCTGCCATAAGCAAAAATATATAATCTGCATGTTTCGGTGGATCCCAAGAACCTCCCAAATGTGATTTTTATAAAGGAACGGAGTGGTTGGTTGGGGGTTCCAACAGGTATGGTATTGCTCGAATCCTTCCTGCCACGGATCATGACAAAGATTTCTGCAATTTTTTGCCCTTCTACACTAGCATGAGCATGGGAATCCATTCCATTTAGTAGCATAAAGAAAACTACTACTTGTTTGTCTCCTGAGCATTGCAGTCCTTTTAATAAAGGATTTAAATTCACAATTTACCCAAGAAATTGAAGTTTAATAATAACCAGTTGAACCATCAGCTCGTCTGGCATCCCTTCTAGTCGCTCTATTTTGATAACACCCATATATGTGCCAAAGTCCAACCCGGAAATATAAGGCGCTTAATCGTTCCCTCATTTTCCAGTCTTCTCCCTAAGCCAATGCATGCTAATGGAACAAGCTTTCCCTGGAGTAATATTAGATTGGGTCTCAGAGCTCGGAGAAGGTGACGGCTAGGGATCCTCATCATGTGATGGTTAGTGCGGTTAGTGTGGTTCACAAACAAATTAGCGTTGGGAGAACGAAGAAATGATGAATTACTTCATACGTTTGGGGTTTGGAATTTTAGGTTCGTAATAGCTACCATATTCCTATCCCTAAACATTAAACTTGAATTCAGATCTTTGTAAATAGGAATTCATATAATCATACAAGCCTCTTTTTTTTTACATTCCAGACAATCTTGTTAGTAGTTGTAGATGAAGTTTGCAATAGCTATCCCCCGGATGGGGTGTCAGAGCAGTCAATGGGGCGAGGTTTGCACGAGCCCGAAGGGCGGCGTGGCATGGGGCCACGTGATGGGCTCATGGCGCAGCCCATCGACGTACCCAATGCTTAATGGCGAGATTAATTCAATGGCAGGGCGCATTTATGCATCAGACTTCTCCTGCCCGTCGTTTATTTCACTGGCGATGCTAGTTTTGTTCGGTATTTACCTATGCGCGCAGGTAGCAGAGCTCTCTCCTGTGCAGCAAAGGTCACCCCCAGAGCCCTGCCGCTGGTCACACCTGGTCCGCTCATCTCACCCACTGTCTATCTTACTCCTGAACTGTTGTAATAC
>ML782826.1:567772-579811 GCA_009831015.1 Picea engelmannii
TTTATTTGGTTGATTTTATGCATGTCTTGAGTGAATGAGGTCTTATTTAGTCATCTGGCTTGATTCCATTTCCCAAACATTATTAAACATTTAAGTTACCAAGCTCATTCCCATTACAGTCAGGGAAAGACTCTTGGAGTGATAACAGGGGCAATAATATGTTGCATTAGAAGGGAGCAAAAAGACATATTCAAGTCATATAAGTTTTTCTTCAATGAGTAAAAAATATAACTACTACAATACCTCCTCTCCCCATACTCTTCATCCACGTCTACAAGCCTAGCCCAAGTTTGGACATAAAAATATCTATGATCGATTTGTTTGGCAAAGGTGGAATGTGATATGCCTTCGAAAAAGGCACGTTGAAGTTAGATGGATCAAACACCTTAACTAGGGACATAGAGGTCGAAGGTTAAGTATATATGGCTATTGATTATAGTATAGTTCTTTTCTAGGTGTAACATTCAAGCTTCGTTGAGCATGATGAAGTTTAGGCACTTAATAGTGGCAGCTTTCAGTTTGGCTTGGCTAGCCAAGTCTAATAAGTGAGGCTTGGAAAGTTAGGCTTTTTCAGTCATGAGGACTGAGGCACAAATCACCAATTCTAGGATAAGAATATAATAATTTATAAATGGGCTATGATTTTACCTATGTTGATTCACTAAGGAGTTATTCAATCAAGATAAAAATAAAATTAAAAAAACATGTCTTTAAAAGTTTAAGAAACATATTAATCTAGTATATTAGATAATTTTCCTTACTTGGACAGTGTTATGAGTTGAGTTGTTTGGAACTCTATCCTTCAAAAAGGGAATCCCAATTATATTGAAAATCGGGTTTGGGTTATGTGGGAGTGATCAAGCTAACATATTCACCCTTGTTACTTCATTCCCATCTTGGAGGTGGCGCGGACATGAGCTAGAGCCTATGGTTGAGAGGAAAAATGATCCTATGGAGATATTTCCTTGAGTGATATAACAACTAAGTATTTTTATCTTAAATATTTAAGTTACAAGAATTAATTATTGTATTTTTCGTTTGAGTAAATGTTATGAGCATAAATTGGTGAATGATTATGTTCAATATATATATATTGGGTTGTCTAGGAATTATGTGTATATTTATAAGGTTGCATAATCCATCAACTCATGCTATATAGTCCATAATTTAGCCACTATTGTGTAAATTAAGAGGAAACCATGCCAAATGTGTGGAATTAGCATTATGAGGATAAAAAAGATGACATAACTAGAATAAATTCTAATTATATATATGTAGAAGACTTTTATAAGTATTTTGATATTTTCTTCTATGTAACAAGCTAATAATTTGAGAATTGTGTGTTTGAATGATTAATTAT
Organism: Picea engelmannii; assembly: GCA_009831015.1. Classification (NCBI taxonomy): domain Eukaryota; kingdom Viridiplantae; phylum Streptophyta; class Pinopsida; order Pinales; family Pinaceae; genus Picea; species Picea engelmannii. The sequence goes on from ML782826.1 coordinate 569,133, forward strand.
GTAATTGGATCAAAATCATTGTGTAAAACATGTATGTTGTTAAATATTTGTCGTAGTGATTTGGGGAAATTGTTGTGCATGTATGTTTATTTTCATTGTAATATTAAATTGTTATATGTATGTGTGTGTAAAAATTAATCAAGGGATTCCTAAGGATTAAATGGAATCACAACCGAGAAACCTAATTAGAGGAGAAGACGAAATTTTAATAGTGTGCCATGACAACCAAGGTAGGTAGGTCTAAGTATAGTGAAACAATGTTTACACAAGACAAATTGATCAAGACAAATGTTTATAAATGGGTTATGATTTTACCTATGTTGATTCACTAAGGAGTTATTCAATGAAGATAAAATTAAAATTAAAAAATCATGTCTTTATAGGTTTAAGAAACATACTAATCTAGCATATTAGATATTTTTCATTACTTGGCCAATGTTATGGATTGAGTTGTTTGGAGCTCTATTCTTCAAAGATGGAATTCCAAATATATTGAAAATCGAGTTTGGATTATGTGGGACTGATCAAGCTAACATATTCACCCTTATTGTTTCATTCTCATTTTGGAGGTGGCACACACATGAGCTGGTGCCTATGGTTGAGAGGAAAAATGACCCTATGGAGATATTTCCTTAAGTGCTATAACAACTAAGTACTTTTATCTTAAATATTTAAGTTACGTGAATTAATTATTGTATTTTTCATTTGAGTAAATTTATGAACATAAATTGGTGAATGATTATGTTCAAGATATATATTTTGGGTTTTATAGGAATTATGTGTAGATTTCTAAGGTAGTGTCATCCATCGACTCATGCTATATAGTCCATAGTTTAGCCTCTATTATGTAAATTAAGAGGAAACCATGCATGTTGTTAAATATTTGTCGTAGTGATTTGGGGAAATTGTTGTGCATGTGTATGTTTATTTCCATTGTAATATTAAATTGATATATGTATGTGTGTATAAAAATTAGTCAAGGAAATGCCAAGGATTAAATGGAATCACAACCAAGAAACCTAATTAGAGGAGAAGACATAATTTTAATAGTGTTCCATGACAACCAAGGTAGGCAGGTCTAAGCATAGTGAAACAATGTTTACACAAGACAAATTGATCAAGACAAGGAATAACATAGGAAGGTTTGCTCTAGTGCTCTTGGAAGATTTTGTACATATTTTTAGTAATTTAAAGCCTCGTGGACTTTGCATGGACATAGAAGAGCATCCACTATTTTAGGGAGTAAAGAGAAGCTTCTAGAACCACAAAGGCATGCACTTCAAGATTTATCATATAAGATAATAACTTGAAAATATTTTTCAGGTCTTTAGGATTCTCTGAGTTTCTTATGGGCAACAAAAGTTTCTCAGATTTTTTCTAGTCCTATCCAATTGAATATTTTTTTATATTTTTTCTTTATTATGTTTAATGAATTTATAAAGAAGTAGTTCTAGGAAGTTTTCTAATATAGTTCCAAGAGTGTTTTCAATTGGACATAGACCATGTGAAACTTTGTGCGAATGGCACGGAGCCCATATGAACTCTGCAAGAAATGTAGATGGAGTTTGTGTCGAGTCCATGTTATGGAGTCCTCCAATATCTCGTAGAATAATATCATTTGCACCGATGTTAAAACTTGATTTGGTTTGATTCAATGTTCATAATATGTCCATGTATATAAATTTGAATATGGGCAAAGAGTCGAAACAAAATCGAGGCAACAATGATTGTAGCATCCATGAATGTCATTTCAAGACATTCAATTTATAAATTTTTCAGATAAGATTAAAATTATAGGTTAAATCTCATCCATTCATTTTCCGGTAGAAATAGTGAAACTCCTAACATTTCAAAGGTATTGTTTTATAAGTACGCTCCAGTTCTTTTGATTTATTTTTTCTCTCTTTGGGTAGAGTATTTCCCTCTTTCCACTCTATGAATTTGTCCAAGACCCTTTGGCTTGGAGTATTGGTGCACTATTCGATCTCTTCATTGGAACAACTTGATTTGCACCGTATTTGTGTAGCTTAATGATTAGATTACTTTCAAGTGGTAAGAATTCCCTAATTTTCATTGAATTATTATGCATTATAGGGAGTTGAAGGAGATTAGAATGGTGTTATGAAATCATGAAGTGTCCATTCAGGGAAATAAAAAATAAATATTTTCATCTCCAACCAAATGAAAATGAACAATAGATAGTCACTCAAGTTGTAACAATTATGACCACTCTTGTCCAACGTAAGAGGAAAATAGTCATTGTAGAGGTTGAATGTAATATGCTTTGGAATTTAGTTATCAATATGAGCAAGGGAGACCAATTCGAAGCCTTGAATTAGGCATAGTTTGTAAATTAAAACTATGGGGGATCATAGGAAGATGAGATTGTGCATCAACTTGTAGACAACATGGAAATAACAAAACTAGAGTTGGACCTAGTCAAACCAACAATGGAAGAAGTGGACAGTCGATATACATTTTGCTAAGTTCCCATTATACTAGGTGTATCTTGTAGAATCTATACCACTCAAAAGTTTTGGGATATTTTTCCTTTTGGATATAATTATTCTTTGTTATATGCTAGTACATAGTCGGTTATTTAGTTATTACATGTCACTTTTGAAACAGACCTCGATGTATGTGCTCTATAACTTTCATGTAGTCTTTTTTATTGATATTAAATCTCCTAGTTACAATTAAAAAAATTAAAAATGTTGTTAGTAAAGTATGTGTGTAGATATTATGTTATGGATCACCAAATGAACAACTTGAATCTATGCATTCTATTTATATACTTGAATTAATGGTCAACAAAAACTAAAACACTAAGTAGTTCATTCGAAATTTACATTTTACAAATAAATCTAATGATTTAGCTATTATTATACTAAAACAATAGACCATAGATAACTCAAACACAACATATGCGCAACATAAGTAGCAAACTAACAAGTACATTTAACACTAACTTTAGATAAATTTCAAAAATTCAATTACATTAGCTAATAAAATACTAACTACTTAACTAAGAGTCTAAATGTACATGTTTGACAATTACAAAAAGTTCAATATATAAATTGAAACTAAAAATTAAAAAAATTGGCAATGGAAGGTATTGTACAACACTGGGCACTATGTGCGAATGGGCAGAGTCCATATGGACTCTACACATTCGCATAGGGTTCCATATGGACTCTTTGTGAATGGACAAATTCCTTATGGACTATGTACAAAGTCAAACCAAAATAAAAATTAAAACTATAACTTAATAAAATTAAAACAAAAAGTTACAAAGGACTCTTCCCATTTGCACAGGGTGCAAATGGACATAGTCCTTATGGACTCTGTGCAGATTCAAACCAACATAAAAAACTATAACTGAATAAAATTAAAAAAAAAACTATGTTACAAACATAAACAAGACTTACCTGACCATGGCGCCTACGCCTGGATTTGACAATAGCAACAACGTTCACCAACCGCCAACGTTCACAAACAACACCAACCACCAGTAGTCTCGAACAACACAAACCACCAGCGTTCACCAACATCACATGTAAAATAAACATGTACATATTTAAATTATTAAAATGTTCATTACATTTGAATTATATTTGTGCACTCTGTGTGGATGGGCAGAGTCCATATGGACTCTACCCGTCCGCACAGAGTGCCATATGCCACTCTGTGCAGATGGGTAGAGTCCATATGGACTCTTCCCATCTGCACAAAGTGCCATAGTCCATATGGACTCTACTCGTTCACACAGAGTGCCAGATAGACTCTGCTCGTTCGCACAGAGTGCCATATGGCACTCTTTGAGAATGAACAGAGTCCATATGGACTATTCCCATTCGCACAGAGTACCATATGGAACTCTATGTGAATGGGAAGAGTCCATATGGACTTTGTGTGAATGGACAGATTCCATATGGACTCTGCGTGCAAACATACATAAATAAAAAAATATAAAAAAATTAGAAAAAAAAAATTGAATACAACAGACTTACCTGGCAATGACGGGATAGCCAACAGCTCCATTGTTCACCAACCACCACAACCAATATCCAACATCCAATTCCAACCGCCAACAACCAACATCCAATGCCAACCTCAACAGCTGACAACCAACACCAATCGCCAACAACATCAACCCGCCAGAGTTCACTTTCATTATTTGTATAGTAACAGGGGTGCGAAAGGATGGTTATATATAAAATAGTTTTTCGGTCTCTGTGCTACCAGAGAAAAAAATTGGTTGTCGATTTTTATTGCATTAAATTTGAGGATGTCGTTCGTGCACCATTCGATTTGGCGTTCACGTTTTCAGCAAAATATGTACTTTTTGGCCGAAAGATGCACCTTTTCGGACAAAAAATTAATACTTCGGTTGAAAATTTGTTTTTAATAGTTTTCCTGCCTCCATTCTCACGAATGTGTTACCCACCTTCATGATTTTACCCATTATGAAAACAATAAATAGGAACTAACCTCAAGAAATAATGACCATAATACAATAAGAGATTCTCCCAACACATTGCCAAAACATAGCTACTACATTGCCATCCCACAAATATCACACAACATTTAAAATCAAACAAATAATTTGACACATAGATTTTACCCTAGAAACCCAAAGAGGAAAACTAGCTTCAAATGTTTGCTCAGTATTCATTTTGACAATCTCATGTTGCAATGCAGCTCGTGGCTCTATGGTTATTCAACAATTTATACACCCAAGATCGCATGCATCCTCACCTCTTGGCCAATAAAAATCCCTTTTTGAGTGCAATTTCAAGAAGATATAGACAGAGATGGGGTTAGTGGGAAGGCCAAAAGACCTAAAATTTCATTTCCCATTCTCAACTCTCTTCTCTCCTAAGTTTATTTTTCTTTTTCATTTAATTATATTTTTCAATCTTTTCTCTCATTTAATTTTTGTATTTCTTATATTGTATTTTATTATTTCAAACCTAATTAATTATCGTATTACCTTTATGTACAAACCATTCATCTTGTTCAAATCCATTTCGAATGGCGCCTCCCAATTGAGAGGAGTTTTTGCCTCCAAAAGTTTAGAAGGAAAACAACTATAGATCAATTTACCTGATGTCTACTTCTTTGGAACATGGATCTCAAATCTATCTCTTGGCTTTAGCTTCTGACTATGGCTCTAGTTCTAGTTTCTAGCTCGCTTGTTCCAATAACACAATTTTTTTCTCATCGACTCCTTACTCAAAGCAATCTTTAGATTTTGAACCCTTCAATCAAAATTCATTTCCATTTTCAGTATGCAAGTCTCTTTAATTCTTATACTTAGATATGGTCCATATTGGCATCTAATGCAAGCCAAGTTGAATTATAATCTTTTCTTTTTCGGTGACATCCCAACAAGCTATGGAATCACATAACAAATTGATTGAAGGAAGGTTGTATTGCCCTCTTTTTCTAGGATCAATTACTTCCCACATGGAATAACCCTTTACTACTTGCACGTGCTTACAAACAAATCATCTCTACAATGCCATCAATTGGATAACCACATTTTTTTCTAATCACGACTCCTTTTTCCCAAAATAGTTTACAAATGATGCGATGTTTGGTTGTACATGAAATCAATGCCTATAGTATTGAGGATGAGGGAATGCCTCAAGATTTGGATAGTCCAAGGAATGGCTTACAAATAGCTTGGAGGAACTATTGTAGCCAATAATTTACTCAATGCAAATGTACCTTGTGAATTATACAACATTATGTTCTCTTCTATAACTGTCAAGAAATTCCAAGGAACTCCTAAGTTCATTAATATCCATGCAACAATCTTAGAAACATCTCCAAGAAGGAAATTCTTTGTTGAGAGATTTAAAGAAACAATTGGATTGAGGATTCCTTTGATGTTGACATCAACTTGTTGTCCACATTATTAACACCATTGACCTTTGGTGCAATTGTAAATATCTAGACAATATTTTCTCCTTGGGCTAGAGATACAGTGACCTCTTCATCTCCTATAGGATTCATTCTCCACACTCTTCTCTTAATGGTGTGTTTCCTGGGGTGGAGCTCTAGATAAATTTTCCAACACTTTGCTTCCCAATGTCCACTCAACTTGAAATGGTGGAAAAAATTATTGGTGCTACACGGACTACTTCACATGCTCTTGATATGCCATTAGTGGTAGTTTGAGCCATTATTCTTTACTTATATGTTTAGAAGCTTTGATTATGACATAAGTCTTAGGATTCCTATGCAAACCATGTCCAAGGCCCTAATACTAATACCTAGTGTTGAAATTTTCCTAATGTCACTAATATTTTGATTCTTAGGCCAAGAATCTCATTGGGAGATCAAGTGTGGTGGTTCAAGGTGTTGTTCTAGGACCTTGATACCTAAAAGCAACCTTTACAACCTAAGGCCTAATTTTCCTTCCCTTACTATGTCAAGCACCCTGATACCCATACTTAATGCTCAAATCCTCCTAAGTTAATTGATATCCCAATTGGAGGTGAAGATATACATTGGACAAAAAAAAAGGCACAGTAGTGTGAGCACATTATAGGAATGTGCATGTGCTCTAGAACATGCACATGCTCCTTCCATTCAAATATTTTTGGGTGGGATTAACAAATTGAAAATATGTGTTTCTTAACTTGGTTTCTTTGGATTTAGGTTTGGAATGACAAACCTGGTGGTTTGGGCTACAAATACATCAAGACCTCCATTTTTTTGAATGGCTCTCAATATCTCTATTTTTCACTTTATTTTGTATAGGCTACACAAATTCATCATCAATGAAACTATACATACATATAGAGTCAGTTATGCATATTCCATATATCTGTGTGTGTGTGTGTGTGTGTGTGTGTGTGTGTGTGTGTGTTTTACTATTTTTATGTATTTTAATATATTGTTATATGTCAAGACAAATTGTTTACTATTTTTAATACATTTTTGTCTTGGCATATATCAAAATCTTAAAATACATACATATTTTATTCGCATTATAACTTTTTTCTTTCTTAACCATTTTTAGAAAAAGTTATGTGTTGCACTAGTACATACCAATATATACAATCTAAAATAAAAATAAAAATTATTTGATTATTTTAAGACCCTCATGTACCCTACACTAACGTATGACCTTGTAAATTCAAGGATATAATGAATTTCATAATTTTAAAAAACATATATATAATTAATAGATTGAAAATTGAAAAAAAATAGGTGTGCACAAGAACAATGCGTTATCTACAACTTTACAATTGTTTTAAAGAAATTACATCATTTAGGTACTCAACACATGCGCTAACGGGAACATATGCATTATATTTTGCATAAAACATAGCATACCAATGTTAGAAAAACTCAACTTTCACATATTCATACACAAATTTTATAAAGAAAAATAATATATTCAAAAAAATAATTCAATTTCCTACATTTGATCTTTTTACACCATATTCAAATTCATTGTGAAAGTACCTTGAATCATCCTTTCAAGTTAATAGATTGTTTTTTTTTTCATGTTTGCATTGCCACTAACGTGTTGTGAGAGATCGTCATTAACTTTCGCCCACCCATACACGAGCATCATTGTATGAGGCATGTTGAGAATTTTATTTTAACAAGCATAGCTTATGGAATGATTCATTCCATAAGGAAGAATTGATGTGTTACCCTACCTTAAGGGTTTTTCCTATATGCTTGGTGTTTATTCTTATGTGATCCATTTTGGTGCCATTTTCTTATTTTGAAGTGAAAGGATTTTATTTTTTATCTAGTAAGATTCACTACAAGTGGTATCAGAGTGGGGCATGGGTGAGGAATAAAAGGGGGTCATTTGGGTTGTTAATTGACCACTACGTGTGTTTCTTGTTCTTGTTGAGAGGCCTCCAACCAAAGAAGCACCCATTATAGATGTACATGGAGGACTAAAAGAAATGTGTAACTATATTATACTAGCACAATGACAATAGGGAATCAAAGGAGCACTCTGAATCAAGATCCAAGTGGAAAAGTAGTATTTGAACCCCATGTCCACATTTCAGTAGGATGGATGGATGGTCATGCTTGGTACCGGTTGACTACATTTCTTAACATATCATAGTGTATGGATTCCACTCATGTTTTAAGGAAAAAAACATGCAAAGGGGGATAAAATGTAATGTACCTAGGGAGAATAATTAATATAATATTAAATACCTAGGGAGGTACATGAGGAGCAATAATTAATGTAATGTGTCCATAATCATGGAATAGCATCTACTTAGTAGTTGGTTGATAAAAAATAGGTGCATTGAGTAGTTAGGGGTGATAAATGTAATAATGATGGATAGTTGGCATAGACTTCTAGGAATACTAATAAGAAAGTGTATATATATATATATATATATATGTTGACCACTGTATTGTAACAATCATGGTGTGTGGAGTGATTCCTTCCATAAGGAGTAATTAATGGCATTACTCTACCTTACGGGTTTTCTCTATATGCTTGGAATTTATTCTAGTGTGATCCATTTTGTTGTTCTAAAACTAAGCAGTTTTATTTTATCTAGTAAGGTTCACTACAAATTACCTACTTCTTTTGCATTAATTTTTCATTCTAGATTAGGAATATCTAGATTCATTTCAACCTTGAAGAGGTCAACCATGTCAAGGCAATTCCTCTCCAGCCACTAGTCGAAGTAGAACCCATGGTACCAGTTAATCGAGTAAGGATTTCATCAAAATGCACATACATGTCTTATCTCTGTTAAGCAAACACTCATTCAATGAGTTGTTCAATCTCATTAAGAGGGTTCATGTTCTCCCTTTCATCTAATATCCTGGATAGGGTTTTGAGCAAAAAGAACTACTTAGAAGTCAAAGGGAAGGACAAGTTAAACACCTACATCTTCAAGCATGTCTAAACAAACATAGTGGTGTTAACTACATAGGTCATGTTTAGCAAAGCTTAAAGAGTTATAGTCTAATAAGGAATCGTTTATCAAAAAATATGCTCTAATACCACTGATTTGTATCACTATTTATTAAAAACGAATGCATACATAACCAAACAATAAAGAATACTAATCACATGGTAAGCTAGGAATTGATAACATAGAAACTTTGTATTGATAAAGAAAAATATAAATCTGATAGCCTAAACACTTCATAGATTCATTGAGTAAAGCAAAATTAAACAATTTTTAAATGGAATGTTTATTTATAAATAAACTTAAACTTTATTACAAGATTTATACATCTATGTGGTTTTACAAATTAACCATCTTCAAATTTTAAATTAGCCATATCCTATTACACCATTTTTAATACCTAAACAAAGATGTAGGGACCGTGTATGTTGAGTCTTTCCTCAAAGTATGGGATAATTTCGCCCACCCATACACGAGCATCATTGTATGAGGCATGTTGAGAATTTTATTTTAACAAGCATGGCTTATGGAATGATTCCTTCCATAAGGAATAATTGATGTGTTACCCTACCTTAAGGGTTTTTCCTATATGCTTGGTGTTTATTCTTATGTGATCCATTTTGGTGCCATTTTCTTATTTTGAAGCGAAAGGGTTTTATTTTTTATCTAGTAAGATTCACTACAAGTGGTATCAGAGTGGGGCATGGGCGAGGAATAAAAGGGGGTCATTTGGGTTGTTAATTGACCACCACATGTGCTTCTTGTTCTTGTTGAGAAGCCTCCAACCAAAGAAGCACCCATTATAGATGTACATAGAGGACTAAAAGAAATCTGTAGCTATATTAGACTAGCAAAATGACAATAGGGAATCAAATGAGCACTCAAAATCAAGATCCAAGTGGAAAAGTAGTATTTGAACCCCATGTCCACATTTCAGTAGGATGGATGGATGACCATGCTTGGTACTAGTTGACTACATTGCTTAACAGATCATAGTGTATGGCTTCCACTCATGTTTTAAGGAAAAAAACATGCAAAGGGGGATCAAATGTAATGTACCTAGGGAGAATAATTAATATCATATTAAATACCTAGGGAGGTACATGAGGAGCAATAATTAATGTACTGTGTCCATAATAATGGAATAACATCTACTTAGTAGTCGGTGGATAAAAAATAGGTGCATTGAGTAGTTAGGGGTGATAAATGTAATAATGATGGATAATTGGCATAGACTTCTAGGAATACTAATAAGAAATATATATATATATATATATATATATATATAGAGAGAGAGAGAGAGAGAGAGAGAGAGAGAGAGAGATACATGTTGACAATTGTATTGTAACAATCATGTTGTGTGGAGTGATTCCTTCCATAAGGAGTAATTAATGGTGTTACTCTACCTTACGGGTTTTCTCTATATGCTTGGAATTTATTATAGTGTGATCCATTTTGTTGTTCTAAAACTAAGCAGTTTTATTTTATCTAGTAAGGTTCACTACAAATTACCTACTACTTCTACATTAATCTTTCATTCTAGATTAGGAATATCTAGATTCATTTCAACCTTGAAGATGCCAACCATGTCAAAGGCAATTCCTCTCCAATCACTAGTTGAAGTAGAACCCATGGTACCAGTTAATCGAGTAAGGATTTCATCGAAATGCTCATACATGTCTTCTCTTTGCTAAGCAAGCACTCATTCAATGAGTTGTTCCTATTCTCCCTTTCATCTAGGGTTTTGAGCAAAAAGATCTA
>ML782826.1:597608-611424 GCA_009831015.1 Picea engelmannii
CTACTAAGAACTCCCTTGATGAGCCATTGTATTGTTCCTGACCATACTTACAACTTTCCATCATTATTCTCCTCCATATCCTTATCTCTTAGGATTTTAGGGTGTATTGACCCAAGAAGGGGTTGTCCCTCATTCTATGGGAATAAAGGACTGAAGGCCGAAAGGGGTTGATGTTGGGTAAAGGGGTTGATCTGTTCGCTTTGCCAAACAAGCAAAAAAATGTTGATTGTACAGTTCGTACAATTCTATGTGGCAGCTGACTATACAGGCCATATGGTCGTACAACTGACGTGGCAGGCATAGTTGGCAGGATGACTGGGCATACTGATGTTGACGTGTACAGGACAGGTGGACCAACCGGGAGGTGACACGTGTCACCACTACAAGGATGACACATGTCACCGCTACAAGGGTGACATGTGGCATTTCTATACGGTGACACGTGGCAGTCATAGGTCCAGTGGCAGGTACAGTGGCAGAATGACATGGAAGGAATGTGGGCTAATCAATGCTTGACACATGGCATCGGAGTTGACAAATGGGCTTCTTGAGGGTTACTCAAGAAGACTGGCCCGCCTCGCCGGACAATGATTTCTCATTGTGGTTAACATGAGGAATGGTCTGTTTTGGAGGTTGATGCAGGACAGTTTTTTCCTCTTGTGGGTAACAGAGGAAATGGTCTGGACAGTCATTCCTTAGGGTTTATACATTCTCTCCAGGGTGCACTTTGATTAGTGTAGGATGAATGGCCCAGGGTGGGGAATGGTCCAGGCTCAGCAATCAGGGACGGACATTCCTTAAGGTTTATACATTCTCTCCAGGGTGCACTTTGATTAGTGTAGGAGGAATGGCCTAGGGTGGGGAATGGTCTAGAATCAGCATTCCATAGGGTTATACATTCTCTCCAGGGTGCACTTTGATTAGTGTAGGAAGAATGGCTCAGGGTGGGGAATGGTCCAGGTTTAGAAGACAGGACAGTTATTCTTCCTTGCTTGAGAAGAATAGTCTAGATATCTCATTATTCTACTCCGAGGTAGATATTCTTTAAGAATTCACATATGTGAGTGAAAGATTGACCCAGATAATTCAATTTATATCATAACATTGTTTCTGTGTAGGTTGCTATCAGATGTTTGTTATGAAGACAATAGGTATAGACTACTGTGGTGGATATGTTCCACTGTTTGTAAGGCATATATTCTTTCAGAGCTCACAAATGTGAGTGAAAGATTGGCCCAGATGATTCAGTTTATATCATAACATTGTTTCTATGTAGGTTGCTATCAGATGTTTGTTATGAAGACTGTATAATAGTAGATGAAGACTACTGTGGTGGATATGTTCCACTGTTTGTGACTATACGTTGTTGATCAAGTACTTGTGTGTTACTTGGTGTGGTAGTGAACCAATGGATTGTAGTTATGTACTACTATGGATAGACACAGTTGTGTTCTATTTTTTGTTCTAACTGCCTTGAAGACTATCAACAATTTATTGGAAATAATCACCATCCAGACGAATGATGAATAGAGATTTTCCAGACGGAAATTGGTTCAGAGCATTTACTCCTCTAGATTATTAGAGTAGCTCTTGTATCACTCTATGGTGAGAGTGACTTATCCAGCATCATGTCTAATTACTCAAATAAAGTATGGTTTCGAGAGATGATGCAGTTGATGGTGATGGTGATGCTCATGATCTAGTCATGAGATAGTCTAGACGACTATATTGATGCTACCGGGTAAATGGTATGTTTTTGTGCTCAAGAACATTACTTGTAATACCTCCCTAGCTAGGAGGGAGTGTTAATATTATGGTAGCTACGAGAGGTATTTTCCTCCACGTTTGAACCTGACGAGAATAGAAGACTCCGGAAAGCAAGAGAAAACCCTAATGAGTTGGCTAATAATCCTAGAAGTCTTGTCAGCTCAAGAAGATAATTTATATTAGGTTATTAGCCTCCAAGAGAAGAAGTCGACCAGAAATAATAATAATATACTGAACAGACACATATCCAGAAGGAGAAGTCAGCCCCAGCAAATCTAGCAGAACTAGTATAAATACAGGGTGCCAGTTCTCATTTGATAGCATCTCAGAATTGCAGTTCCCAGTTTGGTGCGCATTGCAGTTCCCAGTCTGGTGCGCACATGTGGAGGAGGACTGTAGGTGCAGCTGCAGCAGTAGCTAGTTTTCAGTATGAGCTTGGACTATCTCTTGGCTAGGATTTGGACTATCTAATCAGCTATTGTTGGTGTGCTATCCTTGGAGGAAGATGCGCTACACCTTGTTTGGCTATCTAGCCTAGGGTTTGCTTCCGAAGGAATTCTCAGTCAAGGTTAAGGTGCTCGGAGGGTGGCTTCGACCTATGGTTGGGTGACGAGGGTATCGTCAATGGTAAAATGAGCACAGCATCTTCTATATTCTAACAATGGAGATACAAAGCTTCTTTGCAATTCTATGAAGTTTTCAATGATTTTGTCTCGATTTTTAAAGAATTGTTATTTGGAAAAGATACCCCCAAAATATCTGACCAGGTAAGTAAATTCCTAGATAAAAGGGGACGTTGGAGAAAATGGAAAATTACAATGTTATCGGGATTTTTGATTCTAAGGAAAATCCCTCCTTTCTTCCATAACATATATCTGATAGGATGTTTATTACAAAATTCGCAAGGCAATATAATTTCTGGCTACACTTTTTTCATGAGAAATGAAAAAAGCAATTCATACCCTTGCCTTGGAAAATTGGGGACTTTATATTCAGAAATATAAACAAAATCGATGACTTTGCAAACCACTTCCACAATCTAAATCTCAAGTATGTTGAAAAGATAAAAGTGTTTGACCCTAATGAATTTTTTTTGGAACATATGCTAGCAGTGGGATTCAACAATTCATTTATCCATATTGTTCTAAGTGAATAAGAAGACAATAACTTAGGCGCTCATACTCACAATGATGGTGACTTGGAAATAGTACTCAGTACCAATTAATTTTACAAGCAAAAAAGGTAAGGGTCCCAACGAGAAGAGTGCCCAGTCCCAAACTATTACTCCTAAGACTACAACATCTCGGAGAAATGCTTCAGCGGCCCACCCATATAGAAAAGTGACCAACATTAGTTCAAGCGACGGAGGAGACAAGAATCCCCCTCTGGGAAAAATTGAGAGCTCGCACAAGCTTCCTCTAAGAAAAAAGAGGAAAAACGTCATGCAAGAGGAAGAAGACCAACGCATAGAGAGTGACATCAATAACTTCTCTCTTGAATATATGGAGCTTGATGTGGACATCGAGAAAATGTTCCCCCCACTAGATCAGTCAGGGAACATGACCCACCAAAATCTGTCTTTGGAAATCATTGAGAATGAGACCTTCAACGAAGAGGAGTCATTTGTTTTTCAGAGCGTTGTCTTTGACAGGGAATCCAAGAAATTAATTATTGAGAAAAGTGATGTGAAGAATAAGAAAGGAAAATATTGTTCAGAGGTTGGCCTAAGAGCTATGCATCCTTCCCAGATTTCTAGAATTCATAGAGCAACTGGTGATGCATTGGATGACTCCATTGGTGGTCTTGAAGCAGAAAACATGAAGTTAAAAGAAAGGATCAAGGAATTGGAAGAGAACTTAATGCCTCTTCCACTTCTTGCTAGTCCTTTGGAAATCGTTGGACCCACCATGCCTATTGATAAATTAAAAGGATCATCAAGCTTACTTACATAAGACGGGAGCTATGCGGAGAGAAATATCAAGAAAAGAATGGCATTGATCACAAAAGCTTGAGAAATTTCGAAAAACATGGTTTCTTTTGGCTCGAGGGCGCATGCCTTCCATGAGTATTTGCAATCCGACCTAAAGAATGAAGAAGGTTTTTACCTTGATGTTGTGGTACCCTTTGGTATTAAAGTTTCCAACATGATGGAACTAAGGAGAAGAGAGGAGGATCTTCCTTCTCTAAGTTGGATCAAACAGTTGAACGTGTGCTGGAAAGAAAAGATAAAAAAAAAATGAATAACATTGTTCAAATGTGCATCCAAGCCATATCAAGGAGGGAAGAACTATTCAAAAGGCTCACGGAGGTGGACCTAGTCGGAAGCACTAACAAAGTCCAAGATCCCAAATTGATCCTCAACTTGGTGTTCCTAACAAAGCAACAGTTTGATGAGAAAGTTGAGATCTTTAAATGGTTGTTAGTTGAAAATTTCTATGGTATACTTGAATATGATGAGTATGACATAGACAATTGGTTAGTGTACTACTCCGTGAAAAATCAGGACATTGAAGAAGCATTACATGGCATTTACCTTGATCTGAGAGACTTGGAGGGCGAGTTGTTCAACATCAAAATCCGGCATGAAATCAACGTGGCACCGATGAAAATTTATATTGAAGAATGGTTTAAGAAAGCTATCGACAAAATGGCCACCGATGGGTAAGAAGCAGTTGAGACGGTTCCTGTAACCGTTAATGAAGACAATAAAAGGACACTAGCAAGCAAGTGAAGAGGAGAGACACCATCATATTAAGTTTGTGTTGATCACATATGTTGTTTCTTTATCAAGTCCTTCATCCATTTATTCCACCTTTCACTAGAAAGGTTTAACCGAAGACCGATAAATCCTCTTTTCTTCTTACCAGGTCTTGTTGTTCTTTTACCGCCCACCATCTTCCTTCTACAAGCTTAATTCTTGTGTATATTTGCTTTATGGTCCGCATGAGCCCCAGTCCCATCTTTAAGACAAACACATTTTAAATTTCAAAGAATATGTAACAAACTATATATTTTTTATAAATTTGAAGAGAGATATTTCGGGAAAAATCTCAACTGTACTTTGTAACCCATAGTTTTGAATACAAAGTATTTGAGGTTGATCTATCAATTATCTTTATTTGAGTTTCCCATGTTCACTCTATTAAAGTTATCTTATGCATGCAGATCATCTTCTTTTTATTTTTATGTGATCAGAAATCTTTAGTTAAACTATGATGGATGTGAGGAAATTTTGCTTATTTTCTTTAAATATGTGAATGTGCTTGGTTCCTGGTCCTTTCTCATAAACCTTCTTTTAAAATAAAACAAAACATTTTCATTTTATTTTCCTGCAATATTTATTATTCTTTGAATTACTATGGCATACCTCTGTCAAGTCCCACATTCTAAATATCTATAATTCCCAAGAAAATCTAAAGAGGAGTACCACCTCTATAAAAAAGCAGGGGGATTTACATCCTCGTAAGGTTTTCATTTCAGTCCTAATGGATTCAAGCGTCAACGCCTCCCAATATACTATCCAGCCAAAATTCAATTGCACTAGAAGTCCTATTATCTATTGAGTCCACTTGTCCCACTAGTTCAGGAGTCCAGTTCTTTGGCGCGATTGGTTTGTGTCTACCAGTATTTTCCACAAATATTTCCAGCCATTCTACTAAAAGGTTTGGGAATTCACCGAAAAATATATCATGCAATTCTGTGTACACATACATTTGCATCCATTGTTTGTTCTTTGGCCGAGGGTTTTTATTCTCCTTCCGAGAAAATTATTTTTCCTTTTGTTCCAGCCATTTGGTTATCTCCTTCCTTGTTGGTCTCCAAAACATTCCCTCACTTCTAGATTCTGGGTCCCAGCAGCGAAACCATTTGTTGGTGCATTCACATGTAGGTTCAAGACCCTGGGTTCAAGTTACTTCGTCCAACAAAACTCTACAGGCATCAACCCTTTCATCATCACCAGCATGTAGGTGAAGTCTCACCCAAGGTATTTTATGGGAACTGCAGGAACCAAGATTCTGCAGTGGTGAGGAAAAGATTGGAAACCCACTATGTCATACCTACAGGATCCTCTCTCGCACTAGATCCTTGTTACCATGGACTCATTACTTAGTTATATGTGAACATATACCCATATTCATGCTATTTAGTGGTTAAACATACAGTCATGGTTACTACGCACTACTAATTATCAACAACATTAAAGATAATCATACATTCACATTAAGGCCATGAATTAACATCTAAGAATACAATTCTATACTTGTTTATTGTGGTTCACCTAACTTCGTGCTATGTCCACAAAAGGTCAGCTTCTTTATTATATTTAAGTGTCTTGGTTACACCCTGCGCTACAATGGATGTTTAGCACTCAATTCTCCTCACACCTACATCTTTCTTACAATGCTCTGCACTCTGAACTCTCACCGTACTATTCTCTCTCTCTCTCTCTCTCTCTCTCTCTCTCTCTCTCATGACTCTCCTTATTTCCCGACCCCCCTTACATATTTATGCATTGTGACCATGGCCTTTAGACACCTCATCGTGAGTTGGCTACAACTCATGCTCAGTTGGTGACAACTCGTTATGGGCTGGATACAACTCATGCTCAGCTAGTTTTCCCAGGTTTTACGCTATATGTTCTTTCTTGTCCCATGTCTTCTCCTCTTTCTTCTCTCTTCTTTCTTGATCTTCTTCATCTTCTTATTCTTCTTGTTCTTCTCTTTCCTTTGCCCTTACTGTGTCTTTTCTCTATACCTCGTCTTTACTCACAGTTCCATACCCAAAATTGTCTGCCCAACACAAGGTATCGATGAGGATGATGAATATTTTCCTCCAATTGAGGATTTTCATGGCACTAAGGAGGATGATGAATAATTTTCGTCAAGTGGGGATTTTAAAAGTAGTGAAGATGGTTATGCCAATGGTGGATACTCTTTTCCGAGTGGGGAATTTAAAGGTATCAATGTTGATGATGATGATTTTCCTCCAAGTGAGGATTTTCAAGGTACTGATGATGATGATGAAAATTTTCATCCAAGTGAGAATTTTCAAGGCACTAGTTAGGATGATGAAGAATTTCCCTCAAGTGGGGATTTTAAAAGTAGTGAATATGATTATGTCGATGGTGGACAATTTTTTCCAGGTGGGCAATTTAAAGGTATCAATGGTGATGATGATGTTTTTACTCTAGGCAAAGATTTTAGAGGCATAGATCATGGTATTAGTGATGATGAAGACATTCTTGTTAGAGAAGAATTTAATGGCATTGACAGTCTTAAGGGTGATGATTATTTTCCTTCAAGTGAATATTTTCATGGAAGATCCAATGACATTTGTGAGGATGGTAATCATTTTTCTAGTGAGTTTGATATTCCTCTTATCAATGAAGATGATGATGGACCTAGGAAGAAGATCATGTTCTCAATCATTCAAGTGCCACAAATCAAGGTGATCGACATTCTCTTGCTCAACCTCCTCGCAATGTTTTGTATGATATTCCTCTTAGTGATGAGGAAATTCCTTCTAGTGAGGATGATGAAACAATGGAGACATTGCAAAGAAACATTGTGTCTAGGATCAGGAGTAGACCTTTTTATATCAATCCACATCATTCTAGTTATACAAGGTCTAGGAAAGAATTTCTAACTAAATCAATTTTCATAAGTGATTTGATTTCAATTTAATGTTGTCAAAAGAATTGTTTGAAAAGTGTGGACTACATGTATGCCTTGAATAAAAGGAAGACATATTTGTCAATGAATAAGAGCATGCAAAATTCATATTTAGTGGGGAGGATGATACCCACGAAGACATGACATGATTATCGCATTGGGAATCTTTTACTTTGTAGAAGGGCTTTAAAAAAAATCACTCAATTGGTAATATTCGTTTATCTAGAATCCAAAAAATATTGGAAAAAGATCCTTCATTTTATTCAAAGGTACAACATGGACGAGAGAGTGGGCCATTAACAAACACTACATTGTCATGGATGCGTGACTTCTTTTCCAAACATGGAGAATGTATGTCAAATAGAGACACAATACATATTCCAAATAGTTTCTCGAGAGAAATCTACAACTGAAAAAAAAAAAAAAATGTTGAAGGTGTTGAAGGAAATGGTAATTTTATTATATATGCATATTTTACAAGAATATGGAAGAAATAATTCAACAATGTATGTATTCCTAAGAGGTCAAGGATGGAGATTTGTGGTATATGTGCTACTCTTAAATCAAGAAAAGATCAATTTGAAGGGGTAGAAAGAGGTATATATTTACATTTTTTTTAATTGGATAGTTATCAACTATGAAAACATATTATCAATATTTTCATTTTATGTCATGTGCAGATTCCATTGTCAAAGCACTTCAAGAACATCGTAATCAACAATCAAGTGAAAGACAAAAGTTGTACAAACATCGAAAGAAGTATTATGATGCTCCAAACAAATATATATGTAAGATAATTGATGGCATGGAATAGAAAAAAACACTTCTACCACATTTTGTTTGTACACAAAAAAATTTACAAGAAGAGAATTTCATTCAGTTTCACTCGGTTGGTTGTATGGTTTTTAAAGGAAAAATGTGTCCAGTGGTTTACTTCACATCTCCAAATATTCATAATGATGCAAATATGACCATCACCATAATTCATCGTGTGCTCACTCATTGGTCTGTCAATCTTCCTCAAGTTCTATATCTACAGTTAGACAACACTAGTCACGAAAAAAAAAATTGAATTTTGTTTGGATATCTAAGCATGTATGTTCAACTGTGAATCTTTCAAAAGGTAAAAGTTGGTTTCCTTCTTGTTGGAAACACTCATGATCATATTGATCAAATGTTCAGTCATTTTTCAGTAACATTGAAGAGGGAAAATGTTGGAAGCTTACCATCATTAATTAAATGTATTAAGAAATCATACATTTCGGAGCCTACTTTTCACATATTAGAAGAAATTGTTGACATGTGAAGATTTATTTAGGGATCACATGGCGAAGAAAAATGTACTGAGTAACTTAATGACATTAGCTTCCAACATCAATTTTGTTTAAAAAAAGTTGATGGGAAAACATTTATATGGGGAAAGAAGTATTCAACTACTGCGGAATGGGGGACTTCATCGGGTTTAGAATTTTTTAAGTTCATTCCAAATCATCCAATATTTGCATCAAAGTTATTGTTATTACAATCAGTTGTTGAAATCCACAATGCAAGGAGGCATGATAGAGATGTAGACCATTTTGAATGCTTGGAAGAAATAAAAAAAAGTCCATTAAAGATACATCTGGGTACTTTGATGTTGTTGATTATGTTTGGTGGGAGTCTTTTTTCAATGGTCAAAGTGGCATAATTTCAAGCTCAACAAATGAAGATACATTTTTAAAGACTCCATTTCATTGGCCACAAAATATGCCAAATGAATCCGAAGAAAGAAACAATGTTGAACAACAAGAATCTCAAGGTGTTATTGAGTTTTCACAAACAGAGGAAAGAGAAATTTATATTAGTTCTAGAAGATCATATGCACAACGTGAAGCCATGGAAGACCTTTATAGGGGTTCAGTACATGATATTAAGGAGGGTAGCATGATTGCAGTCTTAGCGACTAAATATCCACATGGTTATCCATTCTAGATTGCAAAGATTATAAATATTAACAAATAAAATGAAGATGTTATAGCAATTGAAGTGCATTGGTATGCAATAGGCACACACTCGTTCAATGGTGTGTACAAGCCAGAGATGGTGGTTGAGAAACATGTCAGTAGAAAGAGATTGAGAAAGGGTTAAAATACAACTCGTCGTCACACTAACCTCTTAAAATTAGAGGATGTTGACATACTTGTTTATGACATCAATTTGACAAAGAGAGGAACTCTTCGCTCCAAGACAACAAACATTATCAAGATGTTGTTGCTACAAGAAAGAACTGCAAGATGGGAGTTTGTTGAACATATTCGTAGATCTAAAAGGCTTTTGACATTTGAAATGTTGAGCATGCATGTAGACTCAAATGGTGCATTCATCAATAATAGAGAAGAGTATGGATCATCTACATCTTCATCCAATCATTCATCTGAAAACAATGTAGACTCTGATGGTATTTCAAAATCCATGAATCAATTTTAATAAGTGTATGGAACATTTTATGTATTTTTGATCCATGTGTTGTTTGTATGGTAACTAGAAATGAACATTCTAACTTACATATGATCTTACATGAAGTTATGAATCATTTCTATGTTTTATGAAGTATATGTTTTGATTATGGAGAAATACAATAAAATTTATTAGCTCATATGTTTTGAATATGGACAATGTAACAGTACTTCTAAGAAATAATTTATGTTTCATTCAATGTAATTTATATTAATGTTTTTTTATTAAAAGTAAAAAAACATTTGGAAGTGATGTTGAATTTGTAAAGTATAGGGTGATATTTTCATGCCATTATGTATTATCTTGTGCTCAGAGTGATAAACTAAGATTTAAAAAGTAAACATTTAAGGGTTGATTTTATGGTTTTGTTTATAGTAGTGATGATTTCTTATACCACTTTAAAAAAAATTGTCATTTTAATACCCCAATTTTAGCATGGGTGCTACTGGTAGCTGTATTTTTCAATTTGATCGTTTATTTTGAGGTTTTGGTTTTAATGGTACCAACTGTTAAGAATAAGATTTCAAATGAGTTATACTTCTAACGTTTAGAAAAAAATAGTTTGCTTTAGGTAACATCACTTTTTGATTTAGGTGTTGATTTTAAGGTTTTTCTGAGCAACTGTATGAGTTTTGAAGGCCATGTTCGAAAAATGTTGTAATTTAAACCTAGTTAGAAAAATGGTGCTACCGATAGCACCAATTTTTTATTTGGGGGTTGATTTTCATGTTTTTTATGCAAAAATATGGGTTTTGAGGGCTAGAGTTCTCATTTTGATGTCACAGTTCTCATTAAGTCAATAACTTTATTGTAAGTCCATAATGAAGACTGGGTGCCACCACATGCAAGAGCCAAACATGAGAATAATATCATACTTGTGAAATCTGATTTTTGTATGAAACAGGTTTGAAACAAAAGATTTATGATTGAAATTATTAGTGACGATATCTCATGGTAATTGTATGTATATGATACAAGTGAGATGAAGGATATGTCTAGGAAGGATAGATGATGGATGTTAAAGATGAAAAACATGGAAAGAATTCCATTTTAGTGACACTAAAACCCTATGATATGCCTTGATCATAGTTGAGATGTACTATGTTATGTTAGAGCAAGCCAGAGGGGTGCCTTGGCTATAAATATTTATAAGTCTCTAGACCTTTTGTATGTGGGGAAGCCTTGGAAAATGATGGATCACCAAAGGGACTATGTAGCAGAGAAGGGGATGCATGAGCTTGGAGGGTGAGTGACTACAAGGAAGAGGAGGCTTGAATCAATTTGTTGTGAGAGATTCATGACACATGCTAGATCATGAGTGCATTGGGTGTGTCCGAGAAAATAGTGACTTGAGTTCTATCCATGGAATCCATATGAAGAAGATACATATTCACATAGAGAAATATTGTACTGGATTACATACTTTATCTTAGGTTATTTACATTTCAAGTTGTGAATTGAAATTCATAGCTTGGATTCGTATTGATGAAAGATTTAATGCATAGAAATGAAAATAATAAATATGTTTAATTTCATGATTGATTGTAGGGATATGTTGAAATGCTAAAAGATTGGAGATGTACCAAGACAACAAAGAGAATGACATTGTAGGTATAGTTGAAGAATGATGACATAAACAATGTTGCACTAACAAAACATCGAGGATGGTGTTATTCCATGGNTGTAACATCGTGGTTTGTATCTTTTGAAAATTGTGAGTATTTTATTTCCGCAGTTAATAAAAATGACCAAGCTGGCATAGGAAGAGTGCCTAGAGGGGATATGATACCACAAGAGGGGGTAGGTGAGGGAGTTTATGCCCAAAACAATTCTACCTTATGTTACCTTGAACTTTCACCCATTTCAAAATCTGAATTGCCAAGTTAAAAGAGGTAAAGAGGAGTGGAGGAAACAAATTCCTCAATCTCAACCACCATTTCCTAAAAACTAGCAAGTTGTCTCCCCTGCATTCTTGGAGCTATGAAAGAAATTGATTTGGAATTCCCTTGTAATCAAGCATGCATGAGAAATTCAAATGGAGACGAAGAGGTTGTTGGAAAAAGGGGAAGAAAGGAGTTTTTGTGTTAGACAACAGAGAAAAGAGAGCCAAGTCCATATAAAACAAACCAACCATGAAAGAAATCTTTTAGACTTAGAAAAGTGCCAAGAAACCAAGAAAATTCTACATAAGCTTGGATATCAGCCTGGACCTTTCTATGCACGCATTGAATACCACTATAAGGAGGATTTTCTAAGGTATTGTGCAACAGAGAAGGAGGTACTCCTTATGTTGTGTGGGGCAGATAATGTGGGTGCCTAAGAGTTGTTCTGTCCTCAAGAAGCTCAACGTTAAAAATCACTTGGTTTGAATCTGTTGACTCTGAAATCATAGTTTTTGTTACCTTGTTTTGCCCTAATGGTATCATAGCTCGGTTAGGGATGGTGTCCACAACAAACTACCTACGGTTGAGTGGAAATTGCTCGCTTGGCTAGTTGTTGGCCTGCAAATTCCAAACATATAAGTTCATATCTGTTTATATATTTTGATTTAAAAGATATTCTATGATTAAAACATAGAATTCATGTATAACTTTGTTCCGGATTTTTGTATCAATCTATTTATGTATTTTTTTGAAAAATTATGTCTTTACCTATATCAATTATGTCTCTGGTTTTTAAGGTGCCTTGTTGTTCACATATATTTGTCTATAAAATAACAACAACCAATCAATTCTCTTGATCGTTCACTTGAACCTGACCTCAATTGTTTATGGTTCATTCGACTCCCAGTGTTTTGTTTCTTCAAATTCTTCTATGAAATCCTTGTTAATGTTTATGCCATTATTATAGTTCTTTGCATTTCATTAGATTAGAGCATAATAAGAACAAGATCACTGAGAAATACACATTCACAAGAGACACAACATTTATCTTGGGAAACCCTCTAGGGGAAGAAAACCCAGCAAAAGCTTCCTTATCATAAATAGCTTATACAATGTTCAAGAGATAACTCAAACCAATACAGAAAGTCCTCCCCAAGAGATGTGCCACTCTTCTTCTCCTCTCTCTCTGGTAATTGCAGCTTGCCTCATAAGAGAAATGAGCAAGTGAGTTGTGTGTTAGAAGTGAGGCTCTAGCCTCTTATTTATACAAGACTGGCACGTGTGAAAGGTCACAACTGGCAGGGCTAACCTCTCACTCTAGGTGGGTAAACCCACCTTTAATTAATTATGGGTCTTCCATAATAACTGTTGGGGCCGACTTCTTATTCTGCACTTTGTAATTGTCCGATGATCAATCCGCAAAAGGGGATTTGGTCCTTATACAATTACCGACATGATTAATCCTCAATGGGGTTTAATCCAATAACAATAATAATAATGATGACATGATTAATCCTCAATGGGGATTTAATCCAATAATAAAAAATAATAAGAATGCTCTTCGCAGTTACATTATTTCAAGACTCCCCCTTAACAAGAAGGGTATTCTTCATCAGCATCAGGCGAGAGAGGTCTGCATCATCGGTGGCATCTGGAGGACAGTATCGTCAATATCATCTTGAAACATTGTCTAGCACATTTACGAGTCATTGAAAGTTTTCTTCATCAGCAGCATCATCATTCTCAAAAGAATGCTATCATCATCTACATCAAATATGTATCAGTAAAAATGATACCTCATCACAGCACTAGGTTGGCACATCACAGTAGTACACTAGATCAATGTCACAGCAGTTAAGTTGGTAGCTCAATGTCAGTCACATCTTGCTTTACGTCTAACAACTAGGTCAGAAGCAAGTAATATCATCATCTCGCTTTACATCTAACAACTAGGTCAGAAGCAAGGAATCACAGCGTCATGCTTTACGTCTAACAACT
>ML782826.1:649196-668144 GCA_009831015.1 Picea engelmannii
GTCCTATAATTAGAGGGAATGTTTTTATCCCCATTTTTAAAAATAGGAACAATGAGGCTTTGCATCCAAGGTTTAGGGAAGCCCTGCTTGACTGCTAAATTGAAGAGCTTGTGTATGTGAGGGATAAGGATTGGCCCTCCGATTTTAAAAATTTCAACTTGGTAGCCTTCAATGTCCTTAGCTTTCCCATTTGCGAGCCGCTTAACCCCGAACTCTATGTCATCTAAAGAAAAAACTTCTTCCTTTGTAGGGACAATAGGAATGGTGTCCATGGCATTAGGGAACTCGTAAAGACTTTTAAGGTAGGAATTCCAGTCCGTTAAGGGAATCCTATTATTTTCTTTAGTATTGCGTTTTAGAATTTGGCTCCAGAACTTCTTAGGATCCAACTTGTATAGTTGTGAAAGTTGTTCTTGCCTTTTATTGATACATTATTTAACAAAATAGTTATTTACATTATTTATTTAACAAGATAGTCATTTAGAGTTGAGATACATTTAAAGGATGATTACGAAATTTGTTTTTCAAGTCATAATTTTAATATTTGATTTATTTCAAATTTCAATATTATTTTAATATTTATTTTATTTCAAATTCCAATATTCTTTTAAATTGTTTGGCATTCATATGTTGATTCATATTTAAATTGTTTGGCATTCATATATGTTGATTCAAATTAATTTTATTTTGACATTGATTCAATTTTAATTGTTTTTATTTAGATTAAATAAAATTTGTATACAAGTTTTTCTTTTCAAGTAAAAATTGTATTATTTTAGAAAATCACCGAACCAATACATATGTCAAGACTCTCAACCTGTTATGTCATACATATGGAAACCAAAACAGGTTGCAGTCTAAAGAGAGCGTTCATGTTTGTATGGTAGTATAATAGTAGCTGAAAAGCAAAATTGAGCCTATGCAGAAATGTGCCTGTAGTTATTTTGGACATACATAAAAGACACGTGAAAATGGAAATTAAACACTAGGAAAACCTGTATTTCCATCACCATTGGGAGTTTGTGGTCAATTTGGGGCAAAAACATAAGGTTGGTTGCAGGCCGGGCATTTTCTCTTAATAGGTTCGCTTGAAAGAGAATCGAAGAAGGCACCCAAGCGATGATAGAGAATAGTCTGACGGTGAAGTTGGTCGGTGACATATCTTCTCAGTTCAAATATGAGCTGCAGGTGCTCTTCTGAGAAGCGACACGAGTTGGGAACCTCTGGGGGTGAATCTACAACAAGTTGAGGCTCAATTCCTAGTTGAGCTTCCGCCTGAATTATGTCATCATGAAAAGTAGGAGGAATTTCTTCCTCGACTGGCCAGGTCTTCGTAGTTGAAGTTGGGTCATCATCCATCTGATGAGTCGAATGGAGGGGAGAAGTCTGTAAGTTTGAGGTCGAAAAGAGACAAGAATTTGGAGGTGCCTAGGGAGACATCAAAGGGAACTCTTCCTCAATGAAGACCTGGGTACTTTCATCCCCCACCCTATTTTGATCGGTGAAAGGTAAATTCTCCAAAGGCGGAGCTGTAGTAGAGGAAGGGAATGGAACTGGAGCAGAGGAATTTGGGTCGTGTTTTGGCTTGCCCCTCTCGCGCAACATAGAAATTTCAGGAGAGAGTAAGAAAACCAAAGAATCAGCGACAACACTTGAAGGGGTGGAGAAAGCCAACAAGAAAACCAGAAAACCATAAGGGAGGAGAAAGCCAACGATAATACCTGAGCATAATGGATGGAGCCATGCCTAACCTCCGAAATAAAGCCCAAATTGGTGATGAAAAATGTCATTAATGCCGAGTTGACAGCCCAAATCCACCTTGTACCACTCATGTGATACTTCGGCTCTCGATATGAGAAATTCATTACGGCACCCTCACTGCACATGCGCACTACGATCCCCATTAAATAAATGTTAGGCATCCCGAAGAGGCTGAGGGGAGGGGTGGTGGTATGTGGCATTTACATCCCTGGACACTTGGCTTCCAACTATCACCCCATCCGAGGAGTTTGTATACAAGTTGATGAGATGGATTTTGAATACAACAATATGGCATTCATGTGTTGATTCAAATTATTTTTATTTTGACATTGATTCAATTTTAATTGTTTTTATTTAGATTAAATTACCAGTGTATTGGTTCAACTTAGCAAAAGTTCCCATTACTATCATCCACAAAATCCAACAACTTATGGCAAATTTTCTGTGGAGAGGAGCAAATAAAACTACATGATTTCATCTATCCAAGTGGCAATCCATTGCTTCTCCCAAGGAATTAGGTGGGTGGGGTATAAAGAATATTTATTGGTTTGCTAAGTCATTAACTGCAAAATCCTGTTGGAGGGGGATAGCTGGAAATTGTTTTTGGAGTCAAATCCTTAAAGGGAAATATTTAAAGGGTGTAGACTTGATTTCTTGGATAAGAAAAGGCTTTTTCAAATATCCTACAACATCAAATTTCTAGAAAAACTTTATGAATTCTATACATCTCATAAATAAGTGGTTAGCCTGGCAGATTGGAAACGGAAAACAGGTCATGATTGGCATGGATCCCATCATTGGTGATAACACTTCCTACAAGTTATTGGATTCACTTATTCAGAACCTCAATAAAAATGGTATATATTCCTTAGCATAAGTAGTTGTACCTAATATAGCCGACAATTCTCAACACTGAATAAATTCCAACCTTTTTAACTTATTCGAAGATTTGTCATTGGAATGGGAAAATTTTATTACAGATTTAAAAAGCAATGGAATTACCCTTAATCAATCTGTTGGAGTTACTTCACACACACCTAGGATTTATTTTTCCTAAGGTTATTCCTTGTTTATTAGTCATAATTAGTCATTATCCAGACTCTTATATTTTAGGGGAGAATATTCCACCGGGAGAATATTCTCTTTCAGCTGACACTTCAATTTGACTAGTTGAGTTGAGTTTAGATGTTGCATTGGTTTTGTCACCATGCAACATTGGGATCATCACCAACTCGCTACTCTTTGTTCAGTCAGTTAACTGAAGACTAGTTGACTAGTTAACTCAGCTATGTGGCAGTTCACTCCCGTAACTGCCTGAGAGACTAGACTAGGTGGCAGTTTACTCTTGTAACTGTTGGTGTGTGTCCAGATCAATATAGACCACCACTATGGCTCATTAGTTACTCATTTATTCTATCNATATATATATATATATATATATATATATATATATATATATATATATATATTGTAAATTATTCACTCTTTGAGTGTGGAATACGGTTAATGAGAATTCTTTCATTCTTTCTCTCATTTTCTTCTTTCTCCAATTCTCTCTGAAAATGTGTGTATTATTGTTTTGCTAGATCTATTTTGTGCAGGTTCAACACATTTACACAGTCAAGCAACCAATTGATGTGGTCATGGAGCAGGGCAACCAGAACTATCACAACAAAATCTGTTTATCAATGTATTATTATTAATTCACATTCTAGGGATCTCAAATGGTGGTATAATCCAATCTAGAAAATTAATATTCCAAGAAAAGTCATATGCTTCATGTGGCTAAGTTTATCAGATAGGATTTTAACATGTGCAAATTACAAGAAAAGGGGAGGAATAGGCCCGATGGTATGTTCATTATGCCTACAAGATGATGAGATAATTTAACATCTATTAATCCACTGTGAAGTTACAAAAAATATTTGGAAAGGAATCTTTAAAGCGTTAAATTTCCCTGAAGAATGGAGGAAGTCTACTTTAGAAAAAAACCTTCTCCAATGGTTTTTAAAATATCCAGATTTGAAATACATCCCCTTCCTGGTTAGTTGGAGAATTTGGAAATATAGAAATAAAGTGATATTTGGAAATTGGAAAAGAAATGATGATAGAATCATATCCAGCATACTACTTGCCATCCATGATTACAAAAATAAAGGTAAGGGTGAAAAAATGGAATTTTTACTAAATCCAGTTTTTTTTTTTTTATGAGAGTCCAATTGTTTTTTTGACGGAGCAGCAGTTAATGACATTTTTGGAGCTGACATCTTCATAAAAATGAATGCTCATCATGTTTATAAAGCATACTTTGCAGGAGGGAAGGGAAACAACATGAAGGTTGAACTCTTGAGACTGTGGGGCTTACTCTTTCTTGCCCATAAACTATCCTTAAGTAAATTGATGGCAGCATGGGACTCCAAAGTTAATATTGATTGGATTAATGGAATCAATAATCTGAATCTGTTATATCTCCACAGTTGGAAAGAGCAAATTAAAAGACTTAAAGCTAGTTTTGATGGAATTCAATTCATACACATCCACAGAGAATTCAATTCAGAAGATGACAAACTCTCCAAGAAAGTTTTAGATAGCTCATTGGGTTGGTTTTATTTTGATGAATTCTACAAAGAGGAAGTTATAAATACAGGAAACTTCAAGATTTTATAAAGTAGTTATATGTTGTAGATATACAATAGCCAATAGATGACAAAGGAAGATTACTTTTTGCCATGTATACCAATATGAATATATTTTGTAATTCTATGTGACAGCTGTCAATAGAATCCATATAGTACTAGCACAGTTTTCTGTATTTGAACAAAAACTAGATTAGGAGAAGTTTTTGAAAATATCATGATCAAACATATCCTTTTTTGTAAAGTGGAAGTACAATTGATTCTAATACAATAACAATGTAACTGTTTTTCCTGTGTGAAAAAAAAAGTTTGTATACAAGTTGATGAAATGGATTTTGAATACAAGAATATGTAGTTAAAAATTAACAATGTTTTGTCTATATTATCTATAGTTTAAAAAAATTTCTATTTAAAAAATATAAAAATTATGTCTCAATAATTACGAGATACAAGATAGGCTTAAATACATAAGAGTATGCTCCATAGTTTTTGTAAAGTGGAAGTACAATTGATTCTAATACAATAACAGTGTAACTGTTTTTCCTGTGTGAAAAAAAAAGTTTGTATACAAGTTGATGAAATGGATTTTGAATACAAGAATATGTAGTTAAAAATTAACAATGTTTTGTCTATATTATCTATAGTTTAAAAAAATTCTATTTAAAAAATATATAAATTATGTCTCAATAATTACGAGATACAAGATAGGCTTAAATACATAAGAGTATGCTCCATAGTGTGAGATTATGATTCTCCTAAATGCTACCATTAAACAAATGACACTTTGTTATTAATTATCAAGATAGCTTTATAACTATCAAAGTAGCTTTATAGTCCTTGATAAGTCAAAGAAAGCAAAACAACTTGGCCAACAAATATCTACATTGGGATTGGGATGGTGACAATAATAACAATCATTTTTCTAAAATTACTTACAATTTTTACTTAATCTCAATTATAATATACAAATATTTACAAAAAAAAAAAATTGTTCAAAATGTTTACTTAACCCAGTTACAATATACAAATGAAAAACAAAAAAGCTTATAAAAAACAAGGTTGCATGGCAGCGCAGTCCCTGCTAAGGAGGTTAGAAAGCAAATTGTCGAAAATGGGGTTGAATTGTAAATGAAACGAAGTGTTCGGTGCAAAATGTATATCATGGAAATGTTGTGTGCAACATGTATGTCACGGAAGATGGGGCAAAAGTAAATGAGGGTTGCACCTTCTATTTTTTGAAAGTATATAACAAACCTTCTTTTTTTTAAGTATATAAGAAAGTAAAAAAATTGTTTACAGTGCAAGAATAAATTTGGAAAGTTAAATGCATTTTCCATATGGACTGGTGAAAGATAAAAATATATGATGACATAAAATTAATCGGAGATAAGAAATATAAAAAAATTAAATGCATTTGTGAACATGGGGTATAAGTAAATGGCGGTTGCATTGTTGAGCACCATTTATTTTGAAATATATTAAAAAAAAAAGTTTGTAACATATAAAAGAGTAAATGTGTTTGCAATACAGACTGGTGAAGGATAAGAATAAAATTATGTAACATATTAAAAATTAAGTGCATTTGTCATACAGAGTGGTGAAAGATAAGAATAGAGTCTGTAACATATAAAAATTTAAATGCATTTTTATTTGAAATCTGTCAAAAAATAAATTTTTGTTACATACTGCTGGAAATTTTGAAATATACAAAAAAATTTAACTCTGTTACATATAAACCGAAATTTCAATGTGTTTGTCATGTAGACTGGGATAGGGGCTCCCACGGACCATTAGAGAAATATGTACAAGAAACAAGACTGTGGAAAGAAGATAGAGTGCAATAGCTGCAAAAGAAAATAAATGGAAAGGTATAAGTGTTTGCCTATACATCTGTATTTAAGAAACTGGAATAACTGGGTTGATAAACAAAGAAGGATGCGATGAGTAAACTTACAGTGAGGGTACATCTTTGGCTATTTTCTTGCGGCTGTCGTTTCATTGATGTCACCGATGACTGTGGTTTCAAGGATGTCCTCCACGGCTGCTGGAATGCTGGCAACTGCCTGTCGCCTTTTGTCGGTGGCCTGTTTCAATTGCCTTTCGAGCCATTCTTCAATGTAGCCTCTCATCAGGGCGACGTTGATCTCATTCCAGATTTTTATGTTGAAAAGATCGTTTTCTAATTCCCGGAAGTCGGTAGAAAGATTAGAGAGAGCCTGATGAATTTCCTTATTCTGTATTGCATATTTGACTAGCCAATCGTGGACGTGAGCTTGATCAAATTGAAGGATGTTGTAAAACTTTTGTAGAGATAATGTCTTAAACATAGAAACCTATTTATCGAACTCTTGCCTAGTTAAGGGCAAGGAGTTTGTGATTAAGTGGGGGTCTTGGAAGTCGTAGGTTTTCCCGACTAAATCTATATTTGAGAGCTTTGTGAATAATATATCTTTCTTCGATATGGCTTGTTCACATGACTGAACAATGAGATGCAGGTTCTTTACTTTTTCTTTTCAACATGCATTCAATTGGCCGATGCGGTGTTTTGATGGAATATCTTCTTCTCTTCTTTTTGTTTCTGTCATATTGTTGACAATCTTGCCAAAAGGGATGACTGTTTTTAAAAAGAAATTTTCTTCATTTTTTAATTCGGCTTGCAAAAGCTCGAGCAAGCTATGTGCCCTGGTTCCAAGGGAAGTGATGGTTTGTGATATTTTTCAGGCCTCGGTAACCAGTTCCACTCTTTTTTTTATATTGTTCTCCACATATCCTTTACATGATGTGAGCAGGGTGGAGCATGCTTTTACATTGGGTCCAGGGGTGTTAGGCATGGCTATTGCCAAAGGATCGACAAGAAATGGCATAGGAATGAAAGCATCTTCCAATTCCTTGATTCGGTCCTTCAGTCAGCATTCTTGGTCTCGAGGCCTCCAATGGAATCATGAAATGCTTCTCCGGTTGCAGTGTGAAGTTGACAGATTTGGGGCAGCCGCATGTTGGCAATGTCAACCTCTGAATGAGATTTGCCTTTCTTGTTTTTAACATTTTTTTTTCTGAATTATCAATTTTTTGTTCCGGCTATCAAAAACAGCGCTCTAGAACACGAAGGATTCATCTTCGTCAAAATTTTCGGTGACAGATATGTCCATTGGATGGCTATGGTGGATGGCCTCACTGGGCTGATCAAGGAAGCAGATCATGGTATCCAGATCAGTGTCAAGTTCCATGTTCTCACTCTGAATTTCTGATTCTTCCACCTGCCCCACATTTTTTTTTCTCTTCTTCTCTACTGGAAGCTTGTGAGAACTATCAATTTTAGAGTGAGGAGGGTCATTATCTCCTCCTCTGTTTGAAGAACTCTGGGTTTCTTTGTTGCTATGATGGGTCGTTGGAGCGATGCCCCGAGATGTAGTACTTTTTGGAGTGCTATTTGCGGATTGAACACTCTTGTCACTGGGGCCTTTCCCCTGTTGCATGTACAATTTAGTGCAGCTTTGCACTGTCTACACCTCGTTGGCATCAGAGGCAGGACCGTTGTCGCCACTGTCTCTGTTTTTGGGTAGGTGTTTATTTACAAAACAATCGTCGAGGCCAAGTGTTTGTAAATGTTGTCTAAAAATATCATAGGGGTTGAATCCTCTTATATCTTCAACATATCTCAGGTTGGATATGCTAGAATGTGCTGCGAAATCATCAATTTTGTTGACATTTTTCAATACGAACTCCCCTATTTTCCAAGGCAGAGGAATGAACTATTTTTTTTTCTTCCTTTGGAACAGATGGAACTAGTAGTTGTATTGATGTGCTACTTCTACAACAAACATTATGTCCATAATGTGACATGGAAGGAGAGCAGGTTGTTCCGTGGAGCCAAAAATTCTTATGACAATGTAATTATCCAAATGTTCAAGTGTCCCCTTCCTGTCCAAAAAGCTAGTTGCATTTTCAGATATGCGGGGAGCATCTTCTCCTAACAACAAAAATTTGAAAACAGACAGGAAGCCATTAAAAACCTCATAAAAACAGTGGGAAGCCTTGTGCTTCCACAAGACCTGGTACCAGAATGTTGCTGGGTGGAATTCATAGTTGACATTCTTGGACAGAGACAGTTGCGAAAACCGACAGGAATGTGCTATTGCAAAAACTAAATAGGATGACATATAAAATTTATTTTC
Organism: Picea engelmannii; assembly: GCA_009831015.1. Lineage (NCBI taxonomy): Eukaryota > Viridiplantae > Streptophyta > Pinopsida > Pinales > Pinaceae > Picea > Picea engelmannii. The sequence continues at coordinate 657,769 of ML782826.1, forward strand.
CCTTTTGTATCTTGACAATTGGGAAGAGATTTCATGGGAAATTAACCTGCCCCAATAAAAAATGGCTTTTTCATTGACTGTGAAATACAAAATATAAAGAGCCATGTGGGAAACAGTAGTTGTAGACTCCTGTTTCATTATTCTTGTAAACAGCCAAGCAATTTCGCGAAATGGATTTCTATATGAACTAACCTGCATGCTTGTAATATCTTCATGAACTAGATTTGGGTTTTCCAGAAAAAGGCACAAGCGGTCCAATCCGTTATTATGCTTTGCTAGGAACTGTTTGCAATCTTCCCTTCTGAACGTCAATGTTGGCTTTGACAATTTCAGCATCTGGCGGAAGACCTAGGGTGACAAAGAAACAGAAGAGCGGTCCTGCAGTGGAATAATTCTTTTGTCCGCAATAAATTTATCGGTGCACCAAGAGACCGGGTCCTTACAGTAAAAAACATCAGGGACACAACCTGCATGAGCAATCCTGGAGGTCTAAATTACTTGGTTCTCTGTGGCAGAGGTTGATTAATAAGAAAATGCCTTGGACCAGTGGAAGTTCTGGTCCTCGCGCCCGAAGATGTTCACAGTATCTCCACAGAAATGTTGTCGAGCTGATGCCATAGGTTTATGAGAAGGTTGTTTTGTTGCAGATGATGGTTTAAATGAACAGTTAGAGCCTATAATGTAACTTTTCAGTAAATCTTGGTTAAATTCTTATGAATGGGAAAACTCCTTGAGCCTTTCGTTGATTAATGACAATCTGTAATGGTGGTGCATGATGAACTGTTAGCAGTAAAGTTTATTTATTGCATATTTAGAAATGCGAAGGTGGCAAGTACGACGAAGAGCAATTAAGGAATGGAGGTTTCATGAACGTGCGAAGGCCACGTCGTGTGAAAGGGATTTCATGATTAAATGAACACTCAGAAGGGATAATATAATCCCCTCGCAAATTTTGGTTTAATGTGCATCAATACGAGATGTCCTCGAGCCTTTCGCCCATCAATGACAATCTATACAGTTTCTGCATGATGACCTGTTAGAATTAAATGTCAGTAATTCCATATTTAGAAACANTATATATATATATATATATATATAACTTTTTATTTTCTTTTATTATAGACAAGTGCGAAGGTGACGGAGACGGCGGAGAGCAAGGAAAGAATGGCAAGCTCTGAAAAGCGGTCGGACGAGATTCAAAAAGAGTTACGGGGTAGTCAAGACAACTGAGTGTTGCACGGTCAAATTTCATGTTGCAGAATTTTTGAGTGTGAAATGTGTAAAACGGAAGAGATCACGATGGGGCAATTCAACGGTCGGTTTGTATATTTGTGGAATTCCGGCAAAGTGGCTATGTATGGAATAGGGAAATTGCCAATTGCATGCGTAGCAATAAGATCGCAAAGGAGTGCGGGCACAGGAAACAACGACTACGAACTGAATATTTCTTCAACACGCCAAACCGACGATCTGCCAAAGAAATTTGAACAAATGGTGAAGTATGGAAAGCGGATGGATGGGCTTCGAAATTGGGTGACAATAGTTCTACTAAATATGCGAGGACCCCACTGTTAAATTGTATTTCTCAAAAGTTTTCAGTGAAAAAATGTGCACCACGGAAGAGGGCATGATACGGAAGAGGGTATGATCTAAGAACGGTTGCAAATTTGTATATCACGGAAGTGACGGTACTGTTCGCAAGCCATGGAACAACAAAAGTCCAATGTAGAGACCGCCTAGTGGGAATTCGCGGTTGGAGAAGTTTCTGGGTATGGAATGGGGAAGCGTTTGATCGGTGTCGCGATAAAAGAGCACGAGTGCAACTATGAACCCACAAGACCGCCCGCGCGCTGAGCAATGTTGACCTGCCCAGTGCGCAAGCCCGACTGTCAATTTGTATATCGCGGAACTCTAGGTGCCAGTTGCGGGACAGGGAACAAAAGAGGGTCAATTTAAAGAAAGGGGAAGCAGTCGTTAGAAACGTGTGAATCCGCGAAGCTGTGGAGCAAGGCATTTTCAGGAGAAACATGATTAAGTAGCCAGGAAGAGAAACTAGACGGAATAAAAGAGTGGGAAAATAGAAAGGTGGAAGGCAGTTTTTGTAAGCACGAATTGGTTTCAAAGAAGCCCCATTGTTGCAAAACCATGATGTTCTACTAATTGTCAGCAAATGCATTGTTGAATATTAGATTTTATTGCAACGTGTGCGTGTAATTATGTTCTTGATACATTCTTCCATGACTGTAACATATTAACTTAACTACTAAACTTCATTTTCTACTAATTGTTAGCAAATGCTTTGTTGAAGATTATATTTTATTGGAACGTGTGAGTGTAGTTGCGTTCTTCATACACTCTTCCATGAGTGCAACATATTAATTCAAGTATTAAACTTCTTACATTATGGGTTGTTAGCATTAAAACTTAATAATTGCATGTCTAGAAACAAGAATAAAGATTTTTTTGCAACATTGTACAATGGTATTGCTATGTTCTATCTGCATTACGAATAGAATTGAACGTTGGTTTTCCATTTTTTGTTCGCATAAAAAACTGGTGGATTCACACAGTACATTGGCATATAATTGTTACATGTTCTGTCTTAGAAAACATAATCTAAGTAAACACAATATCGAAGAGGTACGAGAGCACTGAACCATGCCAATTAGAACATGCGTTAAACCCGGAAAAGAGGCAGCAACGAAGAGTCAAAGGCAAATATTTTTTAATAGCAAATGCATCTAAAAAAATAAGAAAAACACTGAGTATTGTACATCTATCCTTAGAAATTGGACCCAATTCTCCGGGCCAAAACATTGAAGGTATCTGCGACAAACACAGGCACGGGATCCGCAGCATGCAAGATCTTTGCAGTTTTCTCCTCGATGAATCATCCTGTGATGAAATTGATATTTTTCACAAGCTTCCCCTGAGGAAGAAGACAAAAATGGTTGCAGGGCAAGTGGAATAGTCGTTAGATGAAATCGCCTCTGCATAGTCCAAAAAAATTTAGTAGCACAGCTTGCACGTGCAATTCCAAAGGCCCAAATTAGTCCATTCTGGGCAGAAGGAGATGACTAGTAGGAAAATGCCTTGCAGCAGTGAGAGTTTTGGACTTGATTCCCGAAGATGTTAATCAATATTTTTTTGGCTTGAAATATATCTCTGGGAGCATCAACATATCATTACTTTACAGTGAAACTCTTCCGCACAAAATAGACTAATTTGGAACTCTGAAATTCTTACTTTCGCGCTGCAAAGTGGCTATTGCGTTCACCGTCGGTTTCTTTTCTGAAACTCCTTTTGGTGTTGTCATCATCGCCATCACCGAACCGAGAAGTTCTGTTCGTTATGGTTGATTTCAATTTGGGCACAGGAGTGGGAAGATTCTTTGCATTGCCATCATCCATTGTCGTATCATTGTCCATCATATCATCTTCTTCCGGCTCGGAATTCATGGCATCAACTTCTGCGACAACCATGACTGCAAGTGGGTAGGTTCTCTGAGCAGCTAGGGTTGCCATGGAAATTTTTGGCTTGAAATATATCTCTCGGTGTACCAAGGGACCATCTCCTTGTTTGCTCCTGGGCGGAGGGAGATGAATAGTAAGACTATGCCCTGGAATAGTGGAACCTCTGGCCATTATGCCCCAATGTGTTTATTGTGTGTGGAGAGAACTGTTGCTAGAAGTTATTAAGAATTTTGTTTGCTCGAGATGATGTTTGAAATGAAAATCGGGGAGGGATAATATAACCCTCCGCAAATTATGGTTTAATGCGTATCAATGGAATATGTCCTCGAGCCTTTCGCTGATCAATGACAGATTCCAGGGTTCGTGCGGAATGAGATGAAACTATCACATCTCACTAATTGCACGATTAGAAAAAAGTGCAAAGGTGGTGGTGACGACGAAAAGAGATTAAGAATTAGAAATTTCTTAGAAGGACCAACCCGTCCGCGCACAAAAAAAAAAGATTGCATCGCCTTTCAAATGAATACTTGGAAAGGATAACATACTTGTGCGCAAATCTTAGTTTAATTTGTAGTGATGACAAATCTTCTCTGGACATTAATGACAATCTTAACGGTTCCTGCAGGATGGCTACTAGCATTAAAGCTTAATTATTGCATATCTGGAAACAAGTACAAAGGCAGGGGTGATGGCGAAACCGATTCCAAGAAATACCAACGTATGGAAAGCGGTCGGGCGGGTTACAAAAGAAAAACGACAAAAGATATACCCAGGAGATGTGAAGGGCCGATAGTCATATTGCATCTCAGTGACAGATATCAGTCGTCAATTTTTATGTCACGGAATTTGTAAATTGACAAGCGGACCTGCGGCCTGGCTGCCTCAACATTGCACTTTCACTGTTCCATGTCCTCCAAATAGCACTCGGAGTTCCGCGATATACAGATTGACAGATGGAATCGAGGGTTGGCGGGTTCAAGATTGCCATTGTTTAGGGATGGCAATCGCTATCAACTATCTAACATATCTAAAAACATTATTTTCAATACTAAATTATTAATATTACATATTGATCTTGCATAATTTTATTAGATGAGAAAGTTTGTACAATCTAGTCGGGCAAGTTATTTAAAATTTTTGCGACAAACGAACAATACATAGTAGACATGTACTTTTATAAAGTATGGACATGAGATTTTATAGAACATGTGGATCCCTCATTCCATACTTAGGCACTTTTTCGATTGCGGGTTCTCAGCCTAGCGGGCTAAAAATTGAGCCTCTATTGTTTCGTGTCCTACAAATAGCACCGACACTTCCACGATATACAAATAGACAGGCAGACTTGCGGGTTGGTTGGTTCAACGTTGCACTTTTATTATCCCGTAGCGATTCCGTATTAATTCCATATTTAGCTAGTTTTTTGGATCGGCGGCTCTCGGGCTGGCAGGCAAAAAAGTGGGCCTTTATCGTTCCGCGCTCTACAAATAGCACCTACAATTCCGCGTCATACAAATTCAGGAGCGGACCTACGGTAAATTATTACTGTTAAATATTGATATTGCATAATTTAATTAGACGAAAAAGTTTGTACAATCTGGTTGGCCGAGTGATATAAAAGTATTCCGACAAACGAGCAATACATAGTAAACATGTACTTTTATAAAGTATGGACATGAGATTTTATAGAACATATGCGAATTCCTCATTCCATACTTGGGCAGTTTTTGGATCGCGGGTTCGCGGCCTAGCGGGCTAAAAATTGAGTATCTATTATTATGTGTCCTACAAATAGCACCTACACTTTCGCGATATACAAATTGACAGGCGGACTTGCGGATATGACTCTATATAAAGTATGGACATGAGATTTTATAGATCATATGCGGATCCCTCATTCCATACTTAGGCACTTTTTGGATCGCGGCTTCGCGATCTGGCGAGCTGAAAATAGAGTTTCTATTGTTCTATGTCCTACAAATAGCACCCATACTTCCGCAATATACAAATTGACAGGAGGACATACGTGTTGCTTGGTTGAACATTGCATTTTTATTGTTCTGGAACATATGCAGATACCCCATTCCAGACTTGGGCACTTTTTGGATCGCGGGTTCACGGTCTGGTGGGCTGAAAATTGAGTATCTATTGTTCTATGTCCTACAAATAGATTTTATAGAACATATGTGAATCCCTCATTCCATAATTGGGCAGTTTTTGGATCGCGGGTTCGCGGCCTGGCGGGCTAAAAATTGAGTATTTGTTGTTATGTGTCCTACAAATAACACCTACACTTCCGCGATATACAAATTGACAGGCGGACTTGCGGAGATGACTCTCTATATAAAGTATCGACATGGTATTTTATATAGCATATGTGTATCCCTCATTCCATACTTAGGCACTTTTTGGATTGCGGGTTCGCGATCTTGCGGGCTAAAAATAGAGTCTCTATTGTTCTGTGTCCTACAAATAGCACCCAGACTTCCGCAATATACAAATTGACAGGAGGATCTATGGGCTGCTTGGCTGAACATTGAATTTTTATTGTTCTAGAACATATGCGGATACCTCATTCCATACTTGGGCACTTTTTGGATCACGGGTTCGTGGCCTGGTGGGCTGAAAATTGAGTATCTATTGTTATGTGTCCTACAAATAGCACCTAGACTTCCGCGATATACAAATTGACAGGCAGACTTGTGGACATGAGTCTCTATACAAAGTATGGACATGAGATTTTACAAAGCATATATGGATCCCTCATTCCATACTTCTACACTTTTTGGATTGCAGGTTTGTGGCCCGGCGGGCTGAAAATAGAGTTTGTTGTTTCGTGTCCTACAAATACCACTCACACTTCCGCGATATACAAATTGACAGGAGGACTTGCGGGCTGCTTCGCTGAACATTGCATTTTTATTGTTCCATAGTGATCCCGTATTAATTCCAAATTTAGCCACCTTTTTTTATCGGGGGCTCTCGAGCTGGTTGGCTGAACATTGCACTTTCATTGTTCCATGTCCTCCAAATAGCACTCGGACTTCCGTGATATGCACATTCACATATGGACTCGAGGGCTGGTGGGTTCAAATTTGCCATTGTTTAGGGATGGCAATCCCTATCAACTATCCAACATATAAAAAAACATTATTTTCAATACTAAATTATTAATATTACATATTGATATTGCAGAATTTAAGCAGAGGACAAAGTTTGTCCATTTTGGTGGACCGACTGATATAAACGTTTTCGGACAAACGAGAAATACATAGTAAACATGTACTTTTATAAAGTATGGACATGAGATTTTATACAGCATATGCGCATTCATTGTTCCATACTTAGGCACTTTTTGGATCGCGGGTTCGCGACCTGGGGGGTTGAAAATTGAGGTTTTATTAATCCCTGCCCTACAAATAGCAGCCAGACTTCCGCGATATACAAATTGACAGGCGGACTCAGATTGGTTGGCTAAACATTGCACTTTTATTGTCCCGTAGCGATCCCGTATGAATTCCATATTTAGCCCTTTTTTTTTATCGGGGGCTTTGGGCCTGGCGAGCTAAAAATTGGGCCTATATTGTTCCACGCTATGCAAATACCACTCACAATTTCATGATATACAAATTGACAAGCAGACCTGCGAGTTGGCTAGCTCAACATTGCAGTTTCATTGTTCTGTGTCCTCCAAATAACACTTGGAGATCCACAATATACAAATTGACAGATGGACTTGAGAGCTGGCGGGTTCAAGTTTGTCACTGTTTACAGATGTTAATCCCTATCAACTATCTAACATATCTAAAAACATTATTTTCAATACTAAATTATTAATATTAAATTTTGATATTGCAGAATTTAATTAGACGAGAAAGTTTGTACAATTTGGTCGGGCGACTGATATAAAAGTTTTCCGACAAACAACGAATACATAGTAAACATGTACTTTTAGAAGTATGGACGACATTTTATATAGCATATGCGGATCCCTCGTTCCATACTTGGGCACTATTTGGATCGTGGGCTCTTGGCCTGTCGGGTTGAAATTTGAGCCTCTTTTGTCCTGTGTTCTGCAAATATCACCCAGACTTCCGCGATATACAAATTAACAAGCGGACTTGCGGACTCCACGTCTGGCGGGTTCAAGATTGCAATTGTTTATGGATGCTCGTCCTATATAAACTTTATCTAAAAACATTATTTTCAAATACTAAATTATTAATATTAACTATTGATATTGTACAAGTGAATTACATTAAATTATTAAAGGATGTTAAATCGCTTATTTTTAAAAAAATGAAGCAAACAAAAGAAAGTTATCTTTAAATTCTATCACCGCAAGCATAAGAAGGACCAATTTGAATTTTAAGGCCCTCTTGTTCATATGATAGCACAATTGCACTCCGCACAATATATATTCGTTGATTTCAAATTATTCCAGGATATTAATTTTGCTAAGTTCATCGAATAAGAAAAAATGCCAAAACAACGACCAATTTGAATTTTAAGAGCCTCTTGTTGCTATGATAGGACAGTTGCACTTCGCACACTATATATTCGTTGATTTCAAATTATTTCAGAACAATAATTTGACCAAGTTCATCGATCAAGGAAATCTGCTAAAGCAAGCCACATAGTACATTTGCGTCACAGTGCCATAGAAATTATCAGGCGGATCTGTGGGCCAACTGGCTAAAAAATTAAATTATATTGTTCTGTGTCCTCCAAAGAACAGTTGGAGTTCCACGGTATACAAATTGGCAAACAAAGTAGATAACCAAGAACCAACCATACTTAAACAGGTCGCAAGCAAGTTCCCAGAAGGTTCCATAGAGCAGAACCCATCGACCTTTGCACCAAACAATTTGATATACAAATAAAAGACGTCGTCGCATTCATTTTCTCTTCCATCTGGTATATGTTCCCAGTAGAAAATAACTGGAAAAATGTGATATATGGGGATTATAGAGATATGGGCCAAGTCCAACGAACATTCATCTGGATGTTGAACAAATGTTACAGAGACAGATGAGGTATTTTCGTTTCATGTTGAAGTTTGATATATATATATATATTTGTTCCCCTTCTCCAGCCGATATGAAAAATTGCATTGTCCTCATTCAAGGTGAATTTGTTGTGTATGTGAAGCTGTTGTAGCATGTAGACACTGCTTGCCTTTTTATGTAGATATGTTTCATACGACAACTCTGCCAACTCAAGAAGCACATTTTGTAACAAAGGTTTCCTAACCGTACAATACACGGTTGTGTTGCCCACGGTTCGAATAACAACATTCACATAATGTCCATATATATATATGGACATTTTTCACCGCATCACAGACAATCAATGGTATCATCACTTATCAAAGCGGAGGCAGAAGCAGCGAAGTTGCATCTTGCACATACAGGCTTAAAGGGGGTCGAGTACACATTGGCTGCAACTAAAAGACCTTCAACCTGGGAACATGAGCAAATTGATTAATACATTGAACAACATAATACACAACTGCACCCCCCCCCTACCCCCCTCCCCTTTTTAAAAAAAATAAAAATTAAGTAGGCGCAGAAATTTGTTGAAGGTTATTTCTATGAGCAAAGTGAGAATGTTTTTGTGGATGTATACACACAATTGTTGTAGAGCTAGCTAGTTTCTTCAGATCCTCTACTATATATGCTTGCAACTCTGTTACAAGCATTTCCTAGGTTGTCTGAAAGATCCTTTCTCTAGCATCCCTCTTCTTTGTTATATTTTTGAACAGTGTAAGTGGAATCTGCCCTCTATGCAATTGTTGTTCCATTGACGAAAACAAATCTGAATACGTATCGAACAATTGTAGCTGCAACATGGAACAGTGCAATATTTGTGTAATTTACCCGACATACATGCACATGCAAAAGTAAAAGACAAAAGTAAACATGAAAAGCGGTACCATTGCCTTGTCGTTGTCGAACTCTCCATCCTTTATATGGAGAATGTGTTGCAAGCCAAATTTTCTTGCCAGTGTGACAACAGCCCCAATCGTTCTGATTGGGTAAATATCAGTGCTCTGTGCAAGTTGGCTAATAGTCGAGTCTGGGACAAAGCGATATTCTGAACAAACACCAAGAATTTTTTCCACAATGCTTGTTTCGTTGAGCGAAATAATTCGATCGCAATCACCACATTCATATACTGTTTTGGGCAATATATTAAAATATGTAATGGATATCCCATTACGCGGAAATATCTTTTCTGCATGTTTCTGGACAAGTGGGGGAACAGTCAATGTCACTGTCATCATGGCGTCCTTGTTTGTCATGTCAGCACGCATAATGGATCTACTTTTGTTTGCCTTGTCCAAGTAGGTGCTATAGACAACCATTATGTCCCCGACGAACACTTGTCCAGTTTGGCAGTTGTTCAAGCCCTCTATTGACAATACTTTGGATGTCACAACTCTAGACTTGATAACATTTTTTTGAACGGGAAAACTAAAGTGAACGGTAGTGTGCTACTAGTACACGCATAGTTTTGATGAACTATGGAGCCAGAGTTTTGCAACCACACCTCTTAGTCTGTGGAACATGCATCACGTTCGACGTCTCGCTTGTACTTGTTGATACTTCTTGTGAGTTGCAAACCATGTATTGCAGATGACATCAACATATCCGCCATGCCATAGATGAATATATAGCCCAGCAAATTTGTTTAGTAAACATAGTAAGAGCAGAGCGTATGCATCTTTACCTTTGGCCTTGTCGGTCTGTCGATGTCTGGGATGACTGGTTGCTCATGCCCGTGTCACTAGTCCAACTGTTTTTTATGCAAGCATGTGCAGATGAACATTGGGACTAAACAAGCATATGGATTGTATATTGTCCATCCGAAGGACCAAATAATTGTAAAACTGTATGCATC
>ML782826.1:668194-686053 GCA_009831015.1 Picea engelmannii
ATTAAGTAGGCGCAGAAATTTGTTGAAGGTTATTTCTATGAGCAAAGTGAGAATGTTTTTGTGGATGTATACACACAACTGTTGTAGAGCTAGCTAGTTTCTTCAGATCCTCTACTATATCTACTTGCAACTCTGTTACAAGCGTTGCCTAGGTTGTCTGAAAGATCCTTTCTCTAGCATCCCTCTTCTTTGTTATATTTTTGAACAGTATAAGTGGAATCTGCCCTCTATGCAATTGTTGTTCCATTGACGAAAACAAATCTGAATACGTATCGAACAATTGTAGCTGCAACATGGAACAGTGCAATATTTGTGTAATATACCCGACATACATGCAAATGCAAAAGTAAAAGACAAAACTAAACATGAAAAGCGGTACCATTGCCTTGTCGTTGTCGGACTCTCCATCCTTTATATGGAGAATGTGTTGCAAGCCAAATTTTCTCGCCAGTGTGACAACAGCCCCAATCGTTCTGATTGGGTAAATATCAGTGCTCTGTGCAAGTTGGCTAATAGTCGAGTCTGGGACGAAGCGATATTCTGAACAAACACCAAGAATTTTTTCCACAATGCTTGTTTCGTTGAACGAAATAATTCGATCGCAATCACCACAGTCATATACTGTTTTGGGCAATATACTAAAATATGTAATGGATATCCCATTACGCGGAAATATCTTTTCTGCATGTTTCTGGACAAGTGGGGGAACAGTCAGTGTCAGTGTCATCATGGCATCCTTGTTTGTCATGTCAGCACGCATAATGGATCTACTTTTGTTTTCCTTGTCCAAGTAGGTGCTATAGACAACCATTATGTCCCCGACGAACACTTGTCCAGTTTGGCAGTTGTTCAAGCCCTCTATTGACAATACTTTGGATGTCACAACTCTAGACTTGATAACATTTTTTTGAACGGGAAAACTAAAGTGAATGGTAGTGTGCTACTAGTACACGCATAGTTTTGATGAACTATGGAGCCAGAGTTTTGCAACCACACCTCTTAGTCTGCGGAACATGCATCACGTTCGACGTCTCGCTTGTACTTGTTGATACTTCTTGTGAGTTGCAAACCATGTATTGCAGATGACATCAACATATCTGCCATGCCATAGATGAATATATAGCCCGGCAAATTTGTTTAGTAAACATAGTAAGAGCAGAGCGTATGCATCTTTACCTTTGGCCTTGTCGGTCTGTCGATGTCTGGGATGACTGGTTGCTCATGCCCGTGTCACTAGTCCAACTGTTTTTGATGCAAGCATGTGCAGATGAACATTGGGACTAAACAAGCATATGGATTGTATATTGTCCATCCGAAGGACCAAATAATTGTAAAACTGTATGCATCTGAATTTATTAACTGGAGAAATGTTTAACAATAAAGAGGGTGTGAGCGCAGGGCACCATGGCCAATCTGTATATCGCGGACCCCTGGAAGCCAGGGGACCAATCTTCAACCTACCAACCTGGCACCCACAATCGAGAAAGTGGGTAACTATGGAAGAAGGTAGAAGCACGACCACATATTTGAATCCGTTAGTCCACCAACCGGCGCACGAAGGAATTTTCGGAAAGCACACTAAGCAGATGAATTAGAAAACAAAAGGGATAATAGAAAATGGAAAAAGTAGAAATAGGGAGCAGAGAAAGGCCCATTACTGCAAAGTCATCATTTTCAAGTCTAATATTATATGCCCTCACCTGGTTTGTATATTTAATTTACCAACACACTTGGTATACCTTTTAGAAGATTGCACCACATAATCCTCTGTTGTTGCGCAGAACGATTCATCTCCCTGTCCAAGCAACCTGTTTTTTCCAAGGCAGCAACGCCAAAGATGCAATGGACACGAAGGCAAGTTAGTATGAAGACAAACATCTAAAAGAAAGAGAAACAACTCTATTTACCTGCCAAAGAGTCATGCATCATGTCCAACCATTATGTTTGTTTAAATGCAGCAATGCAGCCCAAACACAACGGACATGAACCAACTTAGTATGCAGGAAGGAACGCATGTAAGCAAGATAACTTACCATGTACAAAGGCATGCAACTATTTTAACACATATACAGATCATAAATGAAATACAAAACAATGCAATATGAAACAACAATACAAGCATGCACCTTTCTATATCCTCTTCAGCCGATGCAGTCAACACTCCCTCGTTTTCTCCAACTATTATGTTTGTTTGAATGTGGGAACGCACAAAATTCAATGAACATCAATGGAAGCTGGTATTCACCGGAGAACAAGAAATATGTACACACAACAAAACTGGCTGAACGAACAGTCTAGAAAGGCAGAAACATGAACCTTTGAGCTTCTCTATCCATGGCTACAAACGCGTAGATCTTTTTTCCCTGGCCAAAATATATTACAAGGCACAAAATATCACACAATTGCATGGTCACAGCTAAACGATTTCTAGTTTTCTTTTGAAATTTATCTAGATATGCCCTTTAACCATGTTTTTTATCCTCTACATAGACTGTTGTGCCCACGATACAAGTTCTCAGTTTTTCGTGGCAAACCACCCAGACATGCTTCCATACATCAAAATATAATCTTGCAGAATCTTTGTTGCACATATCATATCTCAAGCACAACACAAATTCTATCGTGCACACACCAGTCTATGTAGAGGAGAAAGAACATGTAATGTCATATCTGCACATCTCACCATACATGGTTTATAAATGTAGCATGCATACATATGCTTTATTCCAACAAAAAAACAGTGGATATTGTAACTTCACATGTAATCCTCCAACAATTTTGCATGCAACTATTTTCTTTCATGGCAGGATTGGAGCACCTGCAAAATCTCACAAAATAACAGATATCGACCTCGGGAGACATGGAAAATAACACAACTGCATGTTGACTCGTGGGTGCAGGCGTTGAACATCGTAAAGCGCCCCCAAAAAACAATAATAATCCAAAAAAAAAAGAAAAAAAAAAATCTCCAACCACCGCTGCTGCACCCCAACCCTGCAATGCTAAATCAAACAAAAGAAAACAACAAGGACCAAAGCAGCCAGAAAGCACGAACAAGCCAAACTGCACCCTCATGGCACCAAAGCGCAAACCCTAGCCAAACAAATAGAACCCGCAACCCACGAACCAACAAACCAGCAAGAACCACCGAGCTAGTGAACAACATATGTATCTCCAACAATTACAAAACTACAGCCCAAACACAGAAGGAACCGGAAACATACAAGGAACATGCGACTACAAATAAACAAACATTCTTACTTGCAAACTGCAAACACTGAACAACAAACAAGGAATACAAAATGAAACTATGGCATTGAAACTTACTCTGAAACGATGAAATGTCGAGTGAAACAACAACAAGCAGCAATTGACAAACCAACAAAGAAGAAGCACTCATTGAACCAATAAACAATGTATGTAGCTTCAACAATTACGAGGATGAAACATACAACGACAACAACCGACAAACCAACGAAGAAGAAGCACTCACCGAACCAGCAAACAATGTATGTAGCTTCAATGGCAGAACAAGGATGAAACATACAATGTTTGTCGAACTGGCCGTGGACAAACAAGACTGTGCAAATTCACTATAACTGTATACAAAATTTTGAGGAAAAATGTACTCCGAGAAGCATATTTACATAAACATTTAAGACTGTCATGTTGTCTAAGGACCTCGCGCTATGCAAACATTTAAGCTATCAGGAGTGTTAGAAGACGTCGCGTCATGTAAACGTTTACAATGTCAAGCCTATTAAGGCATCTTGGAATAAGTGTCAATACATTTAAACAAATATACATCCGCCAAAGGCGCCATAAACTTTGGAATTCTCAATCACTACAAAGCTTGGATATCAAAACATTTCAATATGCCTAGTACATATGAAAACTTACAAATATATTCGCCTAGCAAAAAATGTTAATACAAACATTCCAACTAATGCTAGCATTAATCGACCGTCAAGCAATATAGAGGAAAAATATATGATTAAAAAATATTGTCTACGAGAAAAACTTTGGATATGTTGTCATATAGTACATTGGGAATAGCGAAGCCAGCAATAAGACCTCCAATCTCTTATCCAATCAGATCAGTGCATATATGTTGCTTTTTATTATATAAAAATATATGCTTTTAATTCCATAGCTCCAACAATAGGTATTCTGCAAATATTTTGGGTCAAAGGACAAACTAATATGTAGTCAACGCATTATCGATCGTTATAGTCCCTATATGCCTACGACAGGGACTAATAATAATATATATATTCTAAAGCACAAGTGGTGTGCCCTTATAGAGCTGGAATGAGCTTATCAACGGGATTTGGATCTATAAACTCTGTATTTCCAACATGTAAGTTCAGGAAATGAGAGACCCACAAACTAAAGAGTGGAGATGTGGAACAACAAAAACTTATATTTTAAAAAATAATATATATACTCTAAAGAGATCGTGAAAGTTATATTTAAAAAATTAAAAAATCTATAAAGTTTATTTTAAGATAGAGGATATGCATATAAGTACATGTAAAAAATTATTTATACGATAAAAATTTTAATTGTTTTCCCAAGTATTTAAAAATAAATTTATTTATGTTTTAATATAATTATAAAATATTCAAATAAATAATTAAATATATATAAATTTATTTAATATTTTAATATAATTATAAAATATTTATATAAATAGTTAAATGTATATAATTGAAATATACAAGTCCATAATTTTTATAAATATAATTTATATTCAAATTTATTCTAAATATATTTAAGAAATAAAATTTATTAAAAATAAAATAGAGGAGATGCATACAAGGACATACATGAAATATTTATATTTATTCTAAATATATTTAAGAAATAAAATTTATTAAAATTTATAAAAAATAAAATAGAGGAGATGCATACAAGGACATACATGAAATATTTATATAAAAAATAATAGGATGAAGTTTTATTTTTTCCCCAGTATTTAAATAATAAATTTATTTAAGATAATTATAAGGTATTTAGATAAATAGTTAAATGTATGATTGAGAAATATAAGTCAATTTTTTTTACAAATATAATTTATATTCCAATTTATTTTATTCAAGAAATATAATTTATTTAAATCTATAAAAATTATATTCCAAATTATTTTATTCAAGAAATATAATTTATTTAAATATATAAAAATATATTTGATTAAAAATTAAAATATATTTTAAAAATAAAATATAGAAATATTGTAATTTATGTTTTAAGTTTGATTAATTGAAATTTTAATATTGTTTTAACCTAATTATAAATTATCTGTATGACAAAAAATTATTCATCAAAAGTTCATGTTTTTATAAATATGATCCTTGAAAATAGCTACAAACTAAAGCATTATATACATGTATTACCTTGTCTAGATATTAGATGTATCACTTTCAAACATTGATATTAGATGCATCGACTTCAAACATTGTAGAATTGCATCACCTCTCCATAATGATGTGCTCCAGACGATAAATAATGTGCTCTAGACCCACAAATCTTTGCTTGTTGGACTGCGCTCATGCTTGTTGGAATGAACTTTGGAATATGAATTTCCTCTATTTATGATGAACCCTTGCCTTGCTATTGAATCCCACCCACAACCTGTCAATTGGGCGACTAACTTACTTCTTTGAAAAACAAATGGTCAGAGCATGTGCAATAGCAATGGTATGTGCATCTACATGCAATCCTGCAAGCAAGACGAGATCACCATGTAGTGAGGCAGTTGAGGCAGTGGTAGTGTATAGAGGTAACTTAGTGGCAACGACTTTCCGTGAGATAACTGTGGTGGCAAAGTACATAGGTAATGTCATGGCATTAACTTTGAATTCGAAGAGACAACTAGCTAATGAACGCTGAAAACAATTGAGGCATGCCATGTATACCTTATGAGAACATTGTAGATCTGATGTATTGTCGATGCTCCAAGCTGTGCATCTATTGTATAGTTGCCATACTGCCAATGCCCCTAGCACCAAGCGGTACATTTATGGAATTAGTCATGCATTTATGTAGTTACTCGTTGAGATAGAAAAATGTTAATTGAAACACAGGGTAAGTTAATCATTACACCTCTGATCGAGAAATATATTATTAATGTATGTCGTTGCAATGACAATAAGACTTCAAAGTTGAAGTCCAATAACATTTTAGAAAAATAAAGTTTTTAAATTTATTTTAATCACAATAAAATTATTATCGAGATTTACCTATATTGAATCTTGAAAATCAGAAAATCAGAAGAAATAAATTAAATCAAAGTTCAAATTAATAAGTAGTTAATGAGAAACTCATTGCTATATTCCTCGGCCTTTGATAAAGAATAATAATAAATCCATGAAATGTCATACATATCATAAATACAAGGATATCCCTAAATCTCTTACCCATCACATATTTTTTATAACTTAGAAAATTATAAATGTTTTTTCAATACAACTCTTTTCTATGTAATTTTTAGTCCCTATCGAAGGCGTAGAGGGACTATAGCGATCGATAAATCGTTGACTTCATATTAACTTGCCCTTTGACTATAAATTTTTGCACAATCTCTATTGTTAGAACTAGAGAATAGAAAGCATTATTTTTTATATAATAAAAAATAATTATTTGTCATCATCTCATTAGAGAATAGATTTTTTTTATGTCTTATTGCCAGCTTCACTATTCCCAATGCTTTAAATGTTTAGATATCCAAAGTTTTGAGCATCGACGCTCTTTTTGAATATTTTTATTTTTATTGAAATGTTTGCATACCGAAAGTTTTGAGCATTGACACTCTTTTTGAGGTACTTGAATAGGCCTGACAACTTAAATGTTTACATAGCACGAGGCCTTTAAACAGGCCTGACAACCTTAAATGTTTACTTAAATAGGTCTGTCAGAGTACATTTTTCCTCCAATTTTTGCATACAATCTTGCTGTGAATTTGGGCAATATTGTTGTCCACCGCCACTCGCATAGTCATCATATGTTTCATATTTATTCTATGTTTGGAATGCAATTTAGTCATCATTGAAGATACATATATTATTTATTGGTTCATTGGTTGTTGTTTGTTGTTGTTTGGTTCAACTTTGTAAGGTTGAAGTCCTGCACCTGCAGTTGGACCTGTCGGTGCATGCTCATTGGTTTGTTGCTTTGTTGCTTGCTTTTGTTTGCTTCATTTTTGCAAGGTTGGAGTCTTGCACCCATAGTTGGAGTTGTTTTTTCACTTTGCAGGGTCCAAATATTACACCTGCAATTGGCCTGTGATTTTGTCGTTCATCATTGACGAGTAAGTTTCAATACCATAGTTTCATTCATATTCATTGTTTACTGTTTACAGTTTGCAAGTAAGAATGTTTAAGTGTTTATTCATCATTCTTATCCTGCAGACTTTCCATAGAGGTTGGCATAACTTTTCCTCCTGCTCTTAAATTTTCCTCCAATTTTTTCCCCAAACTCTACACCATGTGCATGCCAATGTCGTTTGCACAACTCCGACTGTCATTTTTTCTAGCATTACAAATCTCAGTCCTTTGTCATATGTAACGAAGTGGAAATCTAACACCTCAATTGAATAAGGAAATTCTTTAGCCTTCCCATCTTGCCCTTGATTATATTCCCACCTTGCCTGGGAATGAGTACCTACCTATCCCCTACAGGAATCGAACCCTTGTCTTTCACATGAAAAGACGATGTCAAGCTTGTTGCCTTTGCAAAATGTTCTTGTAGAAGAAAACTGCAGGTAGGTGTAGAAGGGATAAGTATGATACACCGGTAACCAAGCTGCAACAAAATTGCACACCATTGTCAAGCATTATCCATCTTTATCGGTGACATATTTCAGTAAGTTATAAAGAAAAAGTTCCAAGACCTGAAATGTAAATCCTGGGTAATTCCAGGACCTGTTGTTGCACTTTGCAAGGTTAAAATATTGCACTCGCAATTGGACCTGTGATTCTGTCATTCATCATTGACAAGAAAATTTCAATACCATAGTTTCATTCGTATTCGTTCTTTACTGTTTACTATTTACAGTTTTCAAGTAAGAATGTTTAGGTATTTATTCATCATTCCTATCCTGTAGACTTTCCATAGAGGTTGGCATATCTTTTCCTCCTGCTCTTAAATTTTCCTCCAATTTTTTCCCCAAACTCTGCACCATGTGTATGCCAATGTCATCTGCACAACTTTGGCTGTCATTTTTTCTAGCATTACAAATCCATGTCCTTTGCCTTATGTGACGAAGTGGAAATCTAACACCTCAATTGAATAAGGAAATTATTTAGCCTTCCCACCATGCCCTCAATGATATTCCCACCTTTCCCGGGAATCAGTACCTACATGCCTTTGCAAAATGTTCTTGTAGAAGAAAATTGCAGGTAGGTGTAGAAGGGCTAAGTATGATACAAAGGTAACCAAGCTGCAACAAAATTGCACACCAGTGTCGGGCATTATCCATCTTTATCGGTGACATATTTTAGTAAGTTATAAAGAGAAAGTTCCAGGACCTTAAATGAAAATCATGGGTAAAGGATGAAGATAAAACACAAAACGAGCCAGTCCAAACATTAATGTTGATTTCGGAGTATCCTCCCACGTGATAAATAGAACTCTTATAAGGGTTCAAACTTCCAATGGTTGTTGAGAAGACGAAAAAAAGATTGTTAAACTGTCAAATTTCTTTTGGCCAATGGGCTTGACACACAGAAAGTTGTTAGGCCGGTATTTTGTGATTTGCTAGCTAAATCTCTTCTATATAGTTTATAAAATGGGCTTTACACACAGAAAATTGTTGGGACGGTGTTTTGCGATTTGCTAGCTAAATACTCAATCTTTGTACCAAGCAAATTGATACTATTTTTTTATTTGCATTATCTCTTCTATATGATTGGGCACTAACTATAGCTTTGTTTCTCTGTCATATGCTATGGCAACCACAGAGCACTGGATTTGAGACGAACAAAGGTTGAAGGATACATAGCAGAGCTGGTATGCACTCCCAAACTTATACTTATCTTTTTTGCTATTTTCATATTATCTAAACATAACTAAGAAACATCTTGAAAATCACAACCTAAAATATGGAGCAAGAAATAGATGTTGAATGATATCAAATAGATGCACACACCATTGTACATGACAACATCAACCATGTATTGGGTAACAATGCCCTTTTCAAATTAGATGCATTTTCGTATACTGCAGGAGATTGCATCTTCGATGCATTTCAAGTTCTATTTCACTTTTGTTATTCCTCGACTGAGTTGTGCAATGGATTGATAGATCATTTTTTGGCTTTTTTAGAAAATGGCAACATTGAGGCATTAGAGTCATATCAATACGAATTGGCATCTGATTTTCTTTACCAATTGCATGGAATACATGATGTCAGTACATATCTTTCAAAGATGTAGTTCTTTGCATCTACAACCCTACCTCCACATGAGAGAGGACTTTGGGGAGATACATGATGTATACGGTGGCTAGCCAAGTGGTTGAATATATCAATTGGAATTTGGTCATTAACAAGAAAAAGAAGATATATACTATTCAACAAAATTGCATCTTATTCCATGATGCCAATCCTCTAAGTGGTCATTATGAACCACTAATCTATAAAAAATGATCCATATCCAATCTTGGAGGATCTGATATTTACTTGTCCCTAACCTGCAAAGACCTTCAATCCCATTGGAAATGAATTATGCATCATATGAACTCTCATGGATTACACATAGCAACAACTAGTACATCTAACTGTGGAGATAGTATGTTCAATGCAATCTGCTATTTTATAGCAACAGAGTTTGATGTGCATTCATTGCGCCTTTACACTGTACAATCCTTTTGCAATGCAATTATAGGTGGCATACAATAGGCATTTGACTGCTTGCATCAACACCTTCTACCATATCTCATAGAAAGTATCTCGACAATTGGAAGTTGGCAACAATATCTTGTAAATATGGCAATGCCATATGAGAAAGGAAATATAGAGGGTGGGACATTTTGTTTACACTAGATATCTATCATATTCAAAGTAAATATCTAGGTCTGGTCAAGCCTCTCATACGATGTTGTCCATTTCTACTGTATTGATTCAAACTATGATAAAACAATTGACATCATATCGTCGAAAACAAATACGCCACACATCCATTATCAACCTTTGATAATAAATACTTCTAGTTCAAGATTCATTGTCCATGCCAACCAAACCACATCAATTCTATATAAGCATCGCACGCTATGTAGTCACGATGAAACTCATCCCAATTGTCATCAGGTGATAGAGAGCTTAAACAGAAAGCGTAGACTGGCTTATCACAACTTGAAAAAGGTCATACGTGAAAGACATAAATACATTATGCACTTCCTTCTAGACCTCTCAATTGTACGACCGATCATCCAAAGGTGGAAGGAAGCTTGAGCAAGAAACACAAACTCACATATGACAACCTAAAAAAAGTTGTGTGTGCACAACATGAGTGCATTTACACACTTCCTATTGAACACAAACATCACATGTCCTATGACAAAAACCATCACCATTTGCATCGTTAACATGGTGAGGAGGCAATGCCCGTAACAAATGTCAATTCCACCTTCAACATGGCTTGTCAACATGTCAAACTAGTTTCAAGTGGCAACCATAAGCTAACCTTCCAGATGTTGAAAAAATAGATACGTGAGAGAAACAGGTGCAGCTACATATCCCACAGTGGTCATGGTACTGATCGAGGGGGAAAAATCACATATCGTACATTGGATCAAGCACTGCACAATGCCAGCATTGAAAACCAACGAACAATTGCTACTCATCCTCGTCTAGTAAAAAGAGATGCAAAGCAAAGCTATATGAAACAAATTGAAGACACTCCTTGCATTGCAAGTGCGATTTGCGAGGAATTACATTTCGCATAAAACATTAAGTCTTTCACCCCTAACTTGCAAAAATAATACTTCAGCTTGACACTAAATGATAGAACATTTTCCACTAGCAAAATTTGTCTTCCATGCAAAAGATCACTTGAAAATGGAAAATTGCCACAATTTGCAACACCTGACCAAATAAGATGCAACACACCACTACCAGATGTAAGTATACTTACAAAAATTGAAGAGAGACTAGTGTCTCTGCGAAATTCATTTGCACAGATCAAACCCTGGGGCTATAAACGACCCCAAATTGGCTTAACAGGGTCAATTATTAACGTGCATGTCCAACTAGATGTTATTCAAAAAGTGTTGCCACGATCCATGAGCGAAACAATGACATTTTTTGTAGCTCTCAAAAGACATTTGCAATACAAGAATGCATACCAGACAGGTAGAGTGTGTGTACACATTGTCATGAAAGCATTAAAAGAACTATGTTCCAGAAGCCTGTACAAGGCGGAAAACATTTGTATAAATGAGAACTAGAACCATGTTCTTGAACAAGGAAATTACAACTCTGCACAAACTTTGAAGACTACTACTAACTTTGATACAAGCGATGAATCAGAGAATGAAAGACCTATGGAAACATTGATATATGGATTCACTGACTCACAATGCATTCATGACTTGCAAGACAAGATTTTGGAAATCATACATGTTGAAGAGCATTGTCCACTTGGAATATTCAAGGACAAGTTTGCGGAGGAAATGAACTTCCCAAAATTGTTCTATGGATATCCACGTGCCACTGACATCATGGAATGATTCAGCTACCAAAAAATAGTTCGATGGGAACTGCTACATTCAAGCAGTGACTTCTTCTATCACATAACAAATTTGTTTTTCAAAACAATGTGCATACTAATCCAGAAAGTGCTCTCTTGCATATGGGTCTAAATAACAAAAGGCTAGCTATGAGGAAGAAAGTTATTGGCCAGAGATGTCAAGTACAAAGAAAACCTAGAAAAAATTCTAAAATCCGATATTAGATACATAGATTTCAAAAACATTTGCATCTCTCCTGACTACTTGCAACAAAACGAGAAAACTATATTTGCAATGATCTGGGAATTGGGACCTCCAACTTTTTTCATCACATTCACAAGTGTGGAGCATCGCTGGGATCCGTTGGTGACTATGATGTCTACATTGTATAGGAACAGGAAAAGGGAAAAACAAACTGAGACCTTGGAAAATAATCACATTGACTACCTCATGAGAAAAGACCCAGTGACATGTACTCGTTACTATAGACATAGAGTAAATGCTTTGATGCAATTGATATGCCATGACGAAACGTTCTTTGGAAGAATATCGGACTACTATTTTGTAACTTGATGCAGGAGCATCACTATCAAATCAAAAAAAAGCGGGCGTGGAAGTGAAGTTGACACTTCAACGCATTGAAAGAGTCAAACCGACTCTTAACCAGCTTGGTAGCGGTGTGGAGATCTTTTTGAATCTCTCGTTAATTGATTAGTTGTATGTAAAGTTGGGCCACCGTTTTGAATTAATGGATTATTGTAAATCCTTACACGACTATAATATATTACAAGTGTAGGATATTAGCCCGTATGAGTCATTAGGTTGCATTAATTAAGCTGAGTAGGTAACCGCTAGAGTAGAAGGTGATAGAATTTAGATAGGATGAAGAAGAGCGAGGAAGCTCTGGGTCCTTAGATAAGTTTTCTAATTGTAATGACTGTAAGAGATAGAGGTGTAATCATGTTTTTTCTGGAATGAATAGAACAAAGGAAGTTGATCCAATTGAACAGTGTTGATATTGTTTACAAGTTTATTGTGGTTATGAATTTTGTGGATGTATGATGTTCATGGTGAATGGATGAATTTATGAAGAATTGAATAAGTTTCAATTGTTTCTCTTCTGTAAGTTATGCAAGGAGTGCATATTGAACGCAAGGAGTGTGTGCGAGAGATTCTTGTTCGACTCAAAGCTCAGAAGAGATAGCATGGAAATTTTGTATGCAGAGTGTGCATATTAAGCGCAAGGAGTGTGTAGGCGAAATCTTTGACTTGGAGAAATAACTCGGGTTTTTCTCACAAGAAAGTGCAGAGGTCGGTTGCAAGGAGTGCACAGGACCATAAAACGACTAAGTGTTGAAGAAATCTTTCAGAAGAAGAATTTGCGAAGGTTGGGCAAGGTGAAGGGTGAAGATCTATCAAAGAGGAGCCGAATTATTTCAGACCATTGGATTTACGAAAAGTGCACGAACTTTAAACTCTGTGTATACATAGGAGGAGAGATCGTTGGGGTTCCGAAGGAGACAAGGGCAATTGATTTAAGGAGAATATGTGTCAACAGATTGGGAGCTCCGGGTAAATTGCAATTGGGTTTCAATTGAGAATTGAGATTGTCGAAACCTGAAGACCCGAAAGAGATATGAACCGTCTAATCCAGAAGGATACGCGGTGATAGATTATGAACTTCGGAGAAATCACTTCGAGATTTTCAGATTGAGACTTGAAACTCCCAAAGTTGGGAGAGCCGAAGGGCTGAAATAAACGTCGATCGTTGGATAATCCGAAGTCAATTATATCCATCTGATTCAGGAGGACACAGAACAAGAATCCGTGCATTTCGGAGGAAAGCAAAGGTTGAAAGTCGAAACTCCCGAAATCCGAACCACGAAATAAATCACAGTCGTTGATTTAGAAGGGTTAAATCTGATCTGTAGATTTTGAAAGGATAGATCTAAGACATCCATTCAGAAGCACTGTCGAGATTGCGAGATCGATGGTTACGAAGGATTGCAGGGGTGGAAACTTCTCCAAATTTAAAAACTTGAGAGTGGGCCGCAATAGAAATCGTGGTATTGCAAATTGGACGCGTGGTGTTTGGTGGTGAATTGTGGGGAGAAAAGTGGATTGATCCCAAACCACTTTTGACCGTGCCAACAATTGTGTGTGGACATAACTCGAGGTCATATGCGGGAAGGAGCTAACAGAGGAGGAGCTAGCACCTGAACACTAATTGCCCGGTATTGCGAAGGGAGAGATCGCGAGTGTCATAGAACTTGCACCGAAAGACTGGAGAGACCTGTGGTTATTTACAAGCGAGACCATTAAGGTTTCAGAGAGCTAATTCAACTCTGAGAATTGAAGATCCTTGATCAGAAGGTTGCGCAGTCCAAGGAGAAGGGGGATTGGCATCATAACTAAGTTCCAAAATAGAGGGAATGAACATGACCATGCACTGTTATGGATAGAGGATGCATCGATCTATGGAAATGACAACAATTTTCAAATCAAGCAGTTTCTGGACAAATACATAACATGCAACACATATCATTTGGATCAAGAACTTCTCAAAGTTCATAGACATTACCATACAAGAAGTTGTAAAAAACGAAAGAATTCACAGCGTAGATACAACCTCCCTATGCCACTGATAAGAATAACAAGAATCATAGAACCAATTACTTTAGAGGACAATATTCTCATTGAGAAATCAAAATCTTTGTTCACATTTCTAGAACAACGAGACTTCAATGACTTTATGAGCTTTGAAGACTTCTTGGTGGAACTAAATTTGACAAAAGATGAGTACATCCAAGTGATACAATCTACACTTAGGAAACCAACAATTTTCCTTAAATGACAACTTTCACATTATTGGAACAATGGTTTCTCCAAGGACATGCCAAATATGTGGAATGAAAATACAGATGTGTAATTTGTCCTCAATCAATATGTTGCGACATCGTATTGTACCTCGTACATGACAAAGGTTGACATATCTATGACAAGTGCATTTAGAAGAATACGCAGAGAACATGAAAAAAGTCAAATTGACGCTATTCAAATGATACGTACGCTTGGAAATACAATACTTAATCTTCAACAAATGTTTGCTCAGCAAGCAGTCCGCATCACACTTTCCTTGCCTTTGAACTGTAGTTCAAGGAAATTTGTCTTCATAAACACATCTCCACTTGACACACAGACATTCATGCTTAAACAATCGTTCTTGCTAAAACAAGAGCCTGATAATTCAAAGGGCATGATATGTCGCTATATTATTGATTACTACCTCCAACGTCCACCTCCCATTAAGCATATCTACCTTGCAGAATTCGTATCGCATTACAAAAAAAATGGTACACACATATCAAAAAGAAAAAAACCAAATGCAATACGCTTTGTCAAATACAAGAAACAAACCGACTATGAAAACTTATGTAGATAGAAACTATTGTTTTATGTTCCATTTGATCAAAATGAAGACACATTAAAACATACCTTCGCTACATAGGAAGTTGCATATATTGTTTATGAGACTACAGTACAAACCAACGAGGCTAGATTTACATACAATGTCAACCCAACATGGGGTGATTTAGAAAGTGCACTTGAAGAACTAGAAAACCATGGCAATGTTGATGAGACGTCAACAAAGCATAAAACAACTAGAACTTTATGTGAATCCTATGACTTGCAAGCAGATTTTCCTTGTCCTCGAGCAACTACCATTGAAAAACGTATCAATCTTGGGTTTAAAGTCACAGAACATCCTTTCTTTATTGAAAACGAAGAATACTACAGAGTTAGATGATTGTTGAATCTAAAGAAGCAAGCAATCCTAAAGGATATTGCAATGAAGAAATGCTTAAACATGGACACTCATGTGCACTTGTTCATTACAAGCGGGGCATGAACAAGGAAGACATTCACATCGAAAGCATTATTCCAAATGCTTATACAGATGTATGATTCAAACAATTCGAGTGACCCTATGAAACCAAAGGGACTGATACTTGCATATACAAGAAAAGTTGCATATAATGCAGGTGGAACAACAGTCTACTCTGCATTATTGATGCCTTTTAACAAGTCGCATTTTCTTCCACTCAACAAAGAATTGTTAGATACCTTGTCAAATCTTTATGATGAACTACAAGTTGTGTTCATAGATGAGGCATCCTTGATTGGAAGTCACTTCTTATATTCCATTGACAATCGACTGAGAAACATAAAACATGTCCAAACCAAATACTTTGGAAACCTTGATATGGTATTATGTGGGGATCTTTACCAGGCACAACCCATATAAGATTCTCTCATATTTAAGCAACCTATGGTCAACATGCAAACAATGACGCATGACTTTTGGAAAGACAACATAAAATGCTTTGAATTACATACTACAATGCGCCAGACAAATGAAAAAAATATTGCAATTCTAAATAGAATGCGGACAAACAACCAAACATGTGATGACTTGACATATATCAATTCAAGTTGCATGTGACCTGCCCTGACCGACCCAAACTTCCCTTACCTATTCTACAAGAATAAGGATGTTGCAACGCACAACAAGTATATGTTATCGCTCATTCCTGGCAATGATATCATCATCAATTCAATTGATCTTGAAGAAGAAAACCATGGCAATGTACCATGTCATCAACATACAACAACTTTCCCTTTGCAAATTGTCCTGAAATTAGACATGATAGTTTAAATATATGCATGCAACTATGATTCACATGATGGCCTGGTGAATGGTGTAGATGGAATACTCAAAGCTTATACCAAAACAAAAAAAATTGATGTCCTTTGGATTAAGTTCCATGACCCGCATATTGGCCACCGAACAAGCCAACAAGTTAGCTTATCTATATAATTCAAACACTTTGCGTGAATGGACACCTATATTGCAAATATCAAAACCAATATCAACATCGGCAAAGACAGGTCAACTGAATATTTGAAAACAGTTTCCAATTCAACTTGCATGTGCACATACAATCCACAGATCACAAGGTCTAACACTTGATAGTGTTGCCTTCGACCATGCTGGAATACGAATACATGGACTTGTATACATGGCTCTATCCCGTGTCAGAAAAATAAAGTCCTTGTATTTGCTAAGCGCTCTTACAAAAGATAACTTCAAAGTCAAACATAAAGTCGATATTGAGATGGAACGCCTTCAGACTAGTGCAAAATGGCATTTGCAATATGATTACCAATCCATACAAACAAACTCATATGTATCAACTCTCTCACTTAACACGCACAACTTAAATCCACATATGAATGATATACTCAATGACTATGACACAATGCAATTTGATATTTTGTGCTTGCAAGAAACATAATTGACATTATGCATGCAAAACAAACAATTTTCAAATCACAATTGCATATCAAGTTACATTACGCATGGAGTGATGATATTAGTGAAAAACATATAACAATTTGGGATCATATGCATTTCGAAGAAAAAAACGTTGAGATGGTGCTAGCAATAGTAATTTTTCGTGGATTGCAAATTGCAATATTGAATCTCTATGCTACTCTGCATGCAACATTGCCCAACATAATGAATGTTGTTTCAAATGCATTACACCATTTACATCTGAATGAAACCATTATCATTCTAGGAGACTTCAATGTTGACATGCTACAAAATAGTGCCATAACAAAAGAATTGAAAAACTACATGTGCAATTACAATCTCTGCTTTCTTTTGGATAAGATAAAGCATGTACAAAACACACTTATTGACCATGTATCGTCAAATGTGCCCATTTCACAATACATCGTTTTTATCTTAGACACATATTGGTCTGACCATGATACAATTTGTCTTGTACTTGAATTATGAAATATACATCAAGCGTATTACAAAATCATATTTCCATGTCTCCAAGCATATCTGGATACTTTGTTGCACAAAACCAAATCATTCAGCTAGGGTCATCCAACTTCTTAATATTTGATGGCCTGTAATAGATTTTGGCCAAAAAAATTTCTATATAACCACAACCATGGATCAAGAAAAACAAAGGTGCATGCTTCTAACTCTATCTTTTACTCTATTCATTTGATTCTCATTTATTGTATGTACATATTACTTGTTTTCCCTTACAT